>APFE031455761.1:0-59719 GCA_000404065.3 Pinus taeda
ATGACCAAGTACCATTATGAATACCTACCTAGTTAAGAGGGAGTGTTGAAAAGTGTAACTAGGTTCGATCTTCATAATGACATGTAATTATGATTTTTGTAAATGATGAAAATAAGAAAATAAATTTATTATTGCTTGCTTCATGGGTTTCATGAGCAAGAGATTTTATTTTAGATGGCTCCCATTTAGAGCCTTTAGGATTTGTCATTAAAGTCGTATAAAGTTAATGTCATGTATGAAGAATGTATATGAGTCAATAAGATTGTCAGATAGCCCTCCGACAACCCTCCGACAACGAGCACAAGTCCTCTTCATGTTGGCTTCAAAATGAAATAACAATCTCACATTGGCTCACTTATTTGGAGACACACCGGTTCAAGATCATAGGTCGACTTATTTATAGAAGGAAACTGCTATATATATGGGTGAAGGCACTTCGCATTTCAACAGTTAGTTCAGACATATCTCTGGTTCTTTCGGGTAAAAGTGACAAAGACAAGTTCAGATTTCGGGTGGCCTAATGAAGAGACAAGTTCAGATTACACTCTAAGATTCGTATGAACATTTCAGGTGTAAGTTTCAGTGCCATAGTTCGGTATAGAAGGCTACAGTGCAGTTGGAACTCAGATAAGTAAGGGACAGCGAGGATCTCTTCTGGGCTAATCACAGTGAAGAAGTTCAGAGATCACTTTGGAATTTCGTATGAGGTAAGTCTTGGATAAATAATACAGAGATTGTTTTGGTGTAGGAGCGAGATCTAGGATACGAGATGGCAGAGACAAGCTCAGTGCTATCTCACAATAAAGGGTCTCTTTGTCTCGATTCAGAAATACAATCTTGAGGACATAATAGTTCGGTACAACCACAGTTCATTGATGATGACAGTGAGGAGGTCTCACAAGATATCTCGATAAGAACTTGGTGGTGATAATGTCTCAATGCTCAAAAGATTGAAGTGGAAGAGGAGTCAAGAAGAAGGTTGACTGTGAAGAGAACTTGTGTCCTTGTTTTGGAGAGGCTACTAGGTCAAAGGTCTTGATCTTGGTATTCGTCAATTGGAATCTCTATAAGAAGAATTTGTGCGGGTTTTCCTCTCATAGAGTGAGAGGTTTTGGCCCTCGTTGATAGCCTACATTTTGTGTCTATTGTCTATTTATGTTCATGCATTAGTAACTGTTTGATGAAGAAGAACACTAATAACTTAAGCAACCAGAAGATCCTAATCTAATGAAGTAAAAGTCATTCACAAGCAGTTACTAATTAAGAGAAATCACCTACTTCATGATGCCCTAGATTTCTCAAAACTATATCCCTGGTCTTGGGCTAATTACAATTGTTGTTCAAACCTTTGAACGAACCTTCTCTTTTCCTTTACTACATCACCCTTGTCACTGCCATTCCATCTCAAACTTCCACCCACAACAAAGAGTCATCTGGCTCCCTTTCTAGGGTCTCGACCCTCTTCATTCATCACAGATCTGGGTTATTCTTTCATTGAGATTTCAATAGACGATAGGATGGATCTTTGCATAGGAAGAAGCCCTAATTGCGACATATCAAAATTGTTGTCCAAAACCTCATGGACAACCCTCCAACCTTAGCAATCTATCTCCTTCAGGATGCTACCACTTAGCCTCCAAGCAACCATGGTTCTAGTCATTTTCTTAACTGATATCCTAAGCCTTGCTATAGATCTTTGCGTCCCCAAATCTAGTGTTACCTAAGACCTGCGATACCCTTCTTCCTGCCCTGTACTTGTTGCATTGGTCCTCTAAGGCATGTGGCGTTACTACAACTTTACTCAAATCCTCACAGCGTACTAAAACAACCTTATTCTAGGCGTTTTCACCGTCTAATAAGGTACAAGACTCTACAGCTAGATCACAGAAGTACCATTGATATTAGCCCAGGAATTTCGACCCTTTTCCACTAGTTTCCTCCACTACTTGGATGCATAGACTTGCCCACTGAAACCCTCACCAAACTCAACCAACATCCTCCTTGAACCTGAACAAGAGCATAAGACAAAAATGCAAACATGAAACCCTTCTTCTTGCCTTTTATATAGCTCGGCTTCCTATGGTATGTGACCTCCTTGGATAAGTCCTCACTTGAAAAGAATTGCACTTGTTGGATAATAAAATGAGTATCACAACTTCCCTTCTTCTAGTTTTCTCATGATTTTAGACTTTTCCCTCAAATGGTATCTTTCCAATTCTAGGGCGACTTGAAGTTTCTAAACAAACCCTAACTAACTAAAGGAAAATTAATTTATTCATTTTATCAAGACCCTTCATCGTAGCCTTAAGTCACCCTTGCTCCTCTAAGGGTTCTCCACTTTCAACAATGAATAAATAATAATTCCTTTCCTTGATTTCACACCCACATGTTGGGTACAAAATCCCAATGCTTGGGTTCTTTTCCCACAAAATGGCAAAACCTTTTGTGGTGCAAACTCACACAAACCCAAGGATAGGTGGTATGACAATGATGACTCTTTCATTAGTAAAGACCCAGTCTTGTAGAAGCACATTTCACTTAACTTTGCACTTTCATTGCTGGAATCATTTTGAGATATGTTGAGAAGCTTCAATGATACTTTACTCCCAAAGAACTCTTTGAGATCATCTTTGATGTTTGCAGTGAAATCATTTAAATCCAAAACATTTTTCTATATCATCGCAACCCCTTTAATTTTGTGTTGTGTAGACTTAAACACGATCTCGTAGCCAAACAATTGTGCGGCTTTATATATCGTTGGGTGTTCAATCGCTTATGCTTGCTAGTAGAATGCAAGAGATTGCAGGTCAATGTCTGCATACAAATATAAAACATAATGATTTTTATAGTCGTGGAATGCACAAAGAAAGAAGTCATGATAGGTATGAGAAGACCACCTTTGTATTGGAGTTCTTTAAGCTAAAAACAATCTGCAATGAAAAATAATCACCAACCCAGAGTTTGTATAAGCGACATTAGCGTCGGGAAAAACTTGTGAAGAAGATAACAATTTTCTTGTATGGCAACTCATTGACCAAAACTATGCGCCAAAGTCCTATTTTATGAGATTCATTTTGTATGACTTGGTAACTAGCAAGGTTAGCAAGGTGTATGAGCGTTGTATTGCCCACAAACATAAGGAAGCCAACAATGATTCTCCTCACACTTATGGGTGGCCTAATCTTGTTGTAGGCTCCAAATATTGTTGAAATCACCACCCAGCTCGTGCACTGCTCCTTAGCCCTTTTGTTACACAACAAACCTTAAGTTACCATGATTGGCAAAGCTATTGCATATAGTTGTTAGCCTGCCACTCCTATGTGACACTGAAAAATTTGCGTTGAATTCCTAGGCCGAAAAGTGCGAAGACTGATTGCTTTCATACGCAACAAAATTTCTTTCTTATTAGATAATTTCCCTCTGCTCATATTAGTTATAAAGTTAAATATATGCCCATCCAATCCACATAGGATCATCATCAATAGGATTTATATCAAACTAAATGACCAAATGTTTCTCCAATTTCTAGATAGACAATATAACCGCTTAAGTGGCCAAAAGAACCTCAAGAACATTGTGACTACAATTATAGAAAATCTAGTGGGTACTATCAAATATGATCAAATCTTCTTTTTGTGCTGTAGCTTTGTTGATGCATGCTCATGACTGCAGACTGTAAGGGAAAACCTTCTTTAAATGCTCCAAAATAGGGAATAACTTGACCTTATGCTTGAATTTCATCTAAAATATAGAAGTTCGTTATAAGATCAATATTTACATATCTTTCCAAAACTTCTACATGTTAGATTGAAACGACTAGCTACTGATGCAATTTAATAAGCTACAAATCTCCATAGTTCGACCTTATGTACACAAATTCACTATCTAAAGAAGAAGTTGTTGAAGCAACCAATGTTTTTCCCAGAAGTTCTAGCTTGAAACTAGTAACCCTTTCCCCTTGACATATGACAGGCAATTGAAAAATCCCTAAGATCATCTAGAACGTATCAAGAGCCATCCACAAGCCACAAGCATTAGTGATAGTCATAGAATCGGGTTTGTCAGGGACTGCAATAACAAATTATTTCCTCACTATGAATCTCTAAAACAAAAAGCCAAAATGTTGGCCTTCACACGAGTACAAAAAGATTATTCATTCAAATTACTATGACATGACTATATTGAATTACTCTAAACAATTTGATATCTGGATAGCTTCAATGCTATCTTAGCTAACCCTTGTCACATGTTCTTAGAGTAAGTTTGCTTGATTTTCTATTTATAAAGCTCTCTCTGGAGAGAGGGCTCCTACCATGGGAATTCAATGTGTTATGGTCTAAATTATGACTAAAATAATTAAAGGAATTTGTTGAATTGAATGTGTTCTAGTCTAAATACTGTCTGAAACAATTAAAGCGCATTTGTTGGTGTATAGTAAGTTATATTTACTACAATCCGTCAAAATCATGGATACATGAAAAAGAACAAGGATTATCCCCCTTTATATAACTATGCTTCATATTATGATTGATTATTGCATTCAGTTCTCCAGTTTAAATTGTATATTGATTTTAACATCTTATTATGTTTTTGTTGTAGATTTCTTGTTCTCGTGAGCACGAGTAAGTGGAATACAAAAAGGAGTGTTTATTGTTATATAAAAAACTCTAGAGGAGGTGTGTTTGGTATTATGAATAATTATTGGTTTTGAAATATGCTTACCTTTACTATCTATGTTTGAATTTTAATGTTATTCACTCTACTTTTTTTCCTTTCAGTTGAAGAGAGGACACCGCAGTAGAGATAATGTTCAAAGGGGAAGTTTGCAATTTTTTTTGTTATTGTCTACATGTTTTGTTTTTGTTGAGTTTGAGCATAATCATGCTTTTTTTTGGTACTTGTTTAGCTTTGTTTTACATTTTTTTCCTCATTTCTTGTAGTTTGGTCAAAGACATAAGATGGAGGTTATCATTCATAAATGAAGGTGAATTTCCTTAACTATATGCAATGCATTTCACTCACAATTATATTTTGGTCATTTGTAAAGCCATTTGCTTGCTTTGCAATTTATTAAATTTTTTATATATGATCTCACACTCAACTATATCGATCTCCTTTGTGTAGTGGGCGACTACAATTGTATAGTTTGTGAAGGTCAAGGTGAAGATACCCTAGACATTGTACCAACACTGCTTGGACAATTGGTGAGCCATATTTTCTTCCTACATAAGAATATTGTTCTTTAATCGATTGAAATATGTGTTTTCTGCGAATCAATTTATCCTTTTGTCATGGCTTCAATTTATCCTTTTGTCATGGCTTCAGGGTAGTATGCTCTTGTTAATGGGTGTGAGGTTTGAGATTTTCCAAGAATTTTTATACATAATAAAGGGAAATGTTATATTTAGGTTCACAATTTAAGGGCTTACTTTTCATGGTTGTTGCTACTATAACATTAGCCAAGGGCGAACATATATGTGTATGATTGATTTGTCGCTATATATATTTGTTATCCATTTTCTGACGTGGTTTATTTGTGATCTCATATATAATATTGACTATTGTTGCAGTGTTTAGGATGGTGCAACATATGTTTTCTTGCTCCACACCACATGCACACCCCCACACAACGTGCCTTGAAGAGGAGGTGGGTAAGGTCGAGCAGACAAAGATACTAACTCTTCAACCAATCAACAATCGTGCTAATGTACAATGCTATTGCAAACATTGCTTGTATTACTCGTAGTAGAAGTACATCTAGTTTATAAAATTTATATTTTTTTTAGATATAGCACATAATATAATTGGACTCGAACTAAGTTGCATGACAAGTTGTTGTAGATGGCTTGTTTTGATGAATACGAACAAGTGCAAGACAAAGGAGAGTGTCTTTCGTTATAAAACAAACTCTAGGGGAGGTGCGTTTTCTATTATGCTCCATTGAGCATGAATATATGCTACAAAATGGGCTCTCCCCTTTTATATAATAGTCTTAAAGAAAGGTGTGTTTCTTATTACGATTAATTATTGCGTTTGACTCTTTAGTTTAAATTGCATAACGATTCTAATATCTTATTTTGTATTTGTTGTAGATGGCTTGTTTTGATGAATACGAACAAGTGCAATACAAAGGAGAGTGTCCATCGTTATAAAACAAACTCTAGGGGAGGTGCGTTCTCTATTATGAATAATTATTGGTTTTGAAATATGTTTACCATTACTAATTGTGTGTATATTTTAAATTTATTCAATTGTATGAGAGATGATGTGCAAAGGGGATATTTGCAATTTTTATTTTTTCTTGTTTGCATGTTTTGTTTTCTGAATTTGAGCATGGCCATGTTTTGAGTTGTACTTATTTTTCTTTGTTTTTTTGTGTTTTTAAGTTTTGTTTTTAATCTTTTTTTTATAGTTTGGTCTTGGTTTCATTTGTTGGGTGTGGAAAAGGAAATGAAGGAAGCAGCTAGAGAAACAAATGAAGGAAGAAGACAATGAAAATGGACCTTATTGTTCATAAATAAAGGTGAGCTAGCATACCTATATGCAGTGCATTTCACTTAAAAGTATCTTTTGCTAATTTGTGGCTCCACTTGTTTGTTATTCAATTTTTTACGTGTTATTTATGCTCTCATTATCAACTATAATAATCTTCTTTATGTAGGGAATGACTACAATTGTATAATATACAAAGGTCAAGTGGTGAAGATAAACTAGAAATTCTACAAACTTGGCACAAAGGATGAGTGAACCATACTTTTCTTCTACAAAATACTATGTCCTTTAATACATCGAAATATTTCTTTTTGCACAACGATTTATCCTTTTGTAATGGTTTCGAGGTAGTATGATCTTTGTTCATGTGTGTGAGATTCAAAATCTTTTCCTAAAAGTTTGATATGAAAGAAATAAAAAAGTTTAATACTTATGTTCACATCTTTACTGCTCATTTTTCATGATTGCTGCTACTATTTACTCGTTTAACTTTGTTTTACATTTTTTTCTTCTTCTGATTTCTTGTGGTTTGGTCTTGGTTTTGTTTATTAGATGTGCAAAAGGAAAGGAAGGAAACAAGGAGAGAAAATCAAAATCAAAGACATGAGATGGAGTTTATCATTCATAAATGAAGGTGAATCACCTTAACTATATGCAAAGCATTTCACTTACAATTATCTTTCGTTCATTTATGAATCCATTTGCTTGCTTTTCAATTTATTATATGTTTTATATGTGGTCTCACACTCAACTATATCGATCTTCTTTGTGTAGTGAGCGACGACAATTGTATAATCTATGGAGGTCAAGGTGAAGATACCCTAGACATTGTACCAATGCATCTTGAACAATTGGTGAGCCATATTTTTTTCCTACATAAGAATATTGTCCTTTAATCGACTGAGATATGTGTTTTTTGCAGATAAGTCCTTTAATTGACTGAAATATGTGTTTATGTGAATCGATTTATCCTTTTGTCATGGCTTCAGGGTAGTTTTCTCTTTTTAATGGGTGTGAGGTTTGAGATTTTCCAAGGACTTTGATACATAATAAAATGAAATGTTATATTGAGGTTCACAATTTCAAGGCTTATTTTTCATGGTTGATGTTGCTATAACATTAGCTAAGGGCTAACAAGTATGTGTATGATTAATTTGTCGCTCTGTATATTTTGTTATTCATTTTCTCACGTGGTTTATTTGTGATATCATATATAATATTACTTTGTGCAGGGAGTGACTATAGTTGCAGTGTCTAGGATGTGTCTAGGATGGTGCAACGTATTTTTTCTTGCTCCACATCACATGCACACCCCCACACAACATGCCTTGTAGAGGAGTTGGGTAAGGTCGAGCAGACAAACATACTGACAACCAATCAATCGTGCTAACATACAATGCTACTGCCTTGTGAACCCTGGGATTTTGCGTGTTTAATATGTTTAGATATGCTTAGATTCCTTTTTCTGAAATTTTTTCATCTTATGAAAACATTGTTTGTATTACTCGTACTAGAAGTACATCTAATTTATATAACTTTCTTAAAGAAAGGTGTGTTTCTTATTATGATTAATTATTGCGTTCGACTCTGTAGTTTAGCTTATATAACGATTATAATATCTTATTTTGTATTTGTTGTAGATGGTTTGTTTTGATGAGCATGAACAAGTGGAATACAAAGGAGAGTGTCCATTGTTATAGAGCAAACTCTAGGGGAGGTACGTTCTCTATTATGAATGATTATTGGTTATGAAATATGCTTACCATTACTAATTGTGTATATATTTTAACCTTATGCAACCCACTTTTTTTCCTTTCATCAGAGGAGAGCACATTGTAGGAGAGATGATGTGCAAAGGGGATATTTGCAATTTTTCTTTTTTCTTTTTTGCATGTTTTGTTTTTTGAGTTTGAGCATGGCCATGCTTTGAGATGTACTTATTTTCCTTTGTTTTGTTTTTGTTTTTTTGCTCATTTTTTGTAGTTTGGTCTTGGTTTCATTTGTTGGGTATGTTGTGCTTGTTTTCCTTTTTTTCATGTTTTTTGTAGTTTGGTATTGGTTTCATTTGTTGGGTGTGGAAAAGGAAATGAATGATGCGGACAGAGAAAGAAATGAATGAAGCTGACTGAGAAAATTGACCTTATTGTTCATAAATGAAGGTGAGTTAACATACCTATATGCAATGCATTTCACCTAAAAATATCGTTTGCTAATTTGATGCTCCACTTGTTTGTTATTCAATTTATTATGTGTTCTCTATGCTCTCATAATCAACTATAATGATCTTCTATATGTAGTGAACGACTACAACTGTATAATCAACAAAGGTCAAGTGGTGAAGATACACTAGAAATTCTACAAACTTGGCACAAAGGATGGGTGAGCCATACTTTTCTCCTACAAAATACTATTGTCCTTTAATACACTGAAATATTTTCTTTTTGCACGACGATTTTTATCCTTTTGTAATGGTTTTGAGGTAGTATGATCTTGTTCATGTCTGTGAGATTCAAGAATTTTTCGTAGAACTTTGATATGAAAGAAATAAAAAAGTTTAATACTCATGTTCACATCTTTACTGCTTATTTTTCATGATTCCTACTATTATAATATTAGTCAAGGGAGGACAGGTATATGTATGGTTAATTCAAGTGTAAGCTTGTTGATTTGTCCACGACACTCAAGAATCTAGTTTGAGTCTAAAATCACGAACACAAAGACACTCAAATGCAACAACACTTCTACTACTTTGCACAACGAAATAACGTATGTCAGTGAATCAACTAGTGCACATGACAATTTTTAACTTTTAAAACCCTTTACTTGTTATATTACAAACTATAATACAATAGTCTTAGGGCTCCCGTACTAGGGATCATGGACCTTACATACAACCCTAATATAAAGACAAAACTAGAGCTTGGAGTCAACTGCTATGACCACTAATCTACCCTAAAGAAAGTACACTTGACCTACTTGTTGACAACACGCACTATAGTCCTTTCAGTCCACATAACTTGAACACATCTGGCTCCATTAAGAAATTTGGCTCCCGGATATGCCCACTGGCAACCTTGTAGCTCCATTAAGAAGTTTGCTCCTTGGGGCTTTTGTATATGCTTTCTTGTCAACCATATGGCTCCTTTCATAAGTTGAACTAGGGCTTCATCACTCTGCCTCCTAACAACCCATTGATTCCTTTCATGAAGACTATACTTGAGGTCTTCTAGACTACCCACTTGTCAACGTCCTGTATGCTCCAAAATGATACTCCTAGGTCACACCAGATCTATCCCTATCGACTGCTCTTTCATCCTTCAAAGCTCAACCCTTAGGGCTTCCAAATTTACCCATACATAGTTAACACAATGACTAATGTAGGACTTCTAAGAGTGTCCTTTCTTCTGCAATTTGTGTTCTTAAATTGTCCAGATCTGGGGCTATGGCAAACAACCCACCAACAATGATAAGATGCATTCTAAAGGGATTCCAAAATTACTCATGCACAGTCGACACCATGACTAACCTAGGGCTTGCAAGATTTCCCTTTCTCCTGCAATTTGTCTCCTTAAATTGTTCAGATATAGGGCTATTCCAAACAACCCACTAACAGTGATAAGATGCATTCTATATCCCTGTTCTTAGGGCTAATTACAATTGTTGTTAAAACCTTTGAACAAGCATTCTCTTTTCCATCACTAAATCACCCTTGTCGCTATCCTTCCATCTCAAACTTCTACCCACAAAAAAGAGTCATTGCCTCCCTTTTTAGGGTCTCGACCCTCTTCTTTCATCCAGATCTGGGCTATTCTTTTCCTGAGATTTGGACATAGTAGAGAATGGCTCTCTCTACATAGGAAGAAGCCCTAATTACGGTATATTAAAACTGTTGTCCAAAACCTCATGGACAACCCCCCAACCTTAGCAATATCTCTCCTTGTTGCATTGGTCCTTTAAGGCATACAGCGTTACTCCAGCTTTCCTCCAATCCTCACGACATACCAAAACAAATTTATTCTAAGTGTTTTGGCCCTCTAATAAGGTATAAGACTTGCCTCTAGATCACAGAAGTACCATTGCTATTAGCCCAGAGCTTTCGACCCTTTTCCACAAGTCTCTTCCACTACTTGGATGCACAGACTTGCCAACTGAAACCCTCACCAAACTCAACCAACATCGTCCTTGAACCTGAACGAGTGCATGAGAAAAAAAGGCAAACACCAAACCCTTCTTCTTGCTCCTTATCTAGCTGAGTTTCCTGAGGTATGCGACCTCCTTGGATCAGTCCTCACTTGAGAAGAATTGCACTTGTTGGATAATAAAATGAGTTTCACAACTTCCCTTATTATAGTTTTCTCAGGATGGTAGCCTCAAATGGTGTCTTTCCAAGCCTAGGCTGACTTGAAGTTTCTAGACAAACCCCATCTAACTTAAGGAAAATTAGTTTCTTCATTTGATCAAGACGCTTCATCGTAGCCTTAGGTCACCCTTCCTCCTCTAAGGGTTCTCCACTTGCAACAATGAATAAATAATAATTCCTTTTCTTGCTTTCACTCCCACACCTTACATACAAAATCCCAATGCTTGGGTTCTTTTCTCACAAAAGGGCAAACCCTTTTGTCGTGCAAACTCACACAAACCCAAGGATAGGTGGTTTGACAGTGATGACTCCTTCATCAATAGAGATCCAGTCTTTTAGAAGCACATTTCACTTAACTTTGCACTTTCATTGCTGGAATCGTTCTGAGATATGCTGGGAAGCTTCAATGATACTTTTTATCCCAGAGAACTCTTTGAGATCGTCTCTGATGTCTGCAGTGAAATCATTTATATCCAAAACATTTTTCTATCACCGCAACCCCTTTAATTTCTTGTTGTGTAGACGTAAACATGATGTTGTAGTCAAATAACTGTGCAACTTTATACATCGTTGGGTGTTTCAATCGCTTATGTCTACTTGTACAATGGAAGAGATTGCAGGTTAATGTCTACATACAAATATAAAACATAATGATTTTTATAGTCGTGGAATGAACAGAGAAAAAAGTCACGATAGGTATGAGAAGACCACCTTTCTATTGGAGTTATTTAATTTCAAAACAATATCCAATGAAAAATAATCACCAGCCCAGAGATTGTATATGCGACATTAGCATTGGGTAAAGCTTGTGAAGAAGATAATAAGTTTCTTGTATGGCAACTCATTGAAAAAAAATATGCGCCAAAGTCTTATTTTATGAGATTCATTTTGTCTGATTTGGTAACTAGCAAGGTTAGCAAGGTGTATGAGAGTTGTATTGCCCAAATAGTTACCAAGGTGTATGAGAGTTGTATTGCCCAAAAACATGATTCTCCTGACACTTTTCAGTGGCCTATTCTTGATTTAGGTTCCAAATATCATTGAAATCACCAACTAGCTTGCACACTGCTCCATGGCCCTTCTGTTTCCGTCAGACACAACAAACAATAAGTTACCATGATGGGAAAAGCTATTGTATATAGTTGTCAGCGTGTCACTCCTATGTGACACTACAAAAATATGCGTTGAATTCCTAGGCCTAAAAGTGCAAAGATTGATTTCTTTCTTACCCAACAAAATTTCTTTCTTATTAGATAATTTTCCTTTGCTTATAATAAATATAAAGTTAAATATATGCCCGTCCAATCCACATAGGATCATCACCAATGGGATTTATATCAAACTAAATGACCAATTATTTCTCCAATTTCCAGATAGAAAATATTACCCCTTCAATGGCCGAAAGAACTTTAGTTTGTTTGTTTCTAAGATAGCTACCCGTCTTAGTGGGACTAGCAGCTCTGAATGGACACTAGTTTTTCTGATAACACTTGGTCATATTATCTGCATTTGACATGCACGATACCCCATTGGAAAGATCTCTCTGGATCATCACCAATGGGATTTATATCAAACTAAATGACCAATTATTTCTCCAATTTCCAGATAGAAAATATTACCCCTTCAATGGCCGAAAGAACCTGAAGAACATTGTGACTACAATTATAGAAATCCAATTGGTACTATCAAATATGACCAAATCTCCTTTTTGCACAGTAGCTTTGTTTATGCGTGCTCATGATTGCAGACTGTAACAGAAAACCCTCTTTAAATGTGCTCCAAAACAAGGAACAACTTGACCTTATGCTTGACTTTCATCTAAAATATAGAAGTTAGTTATAAGATCAATATTTACATAATTTTTTAAAATTTCTACATGTGAGCTTGAAACAAATAGCTATTGATGCAATTTAATAAACTGAAAATCTCCATAGCTCGACCTTATGTACACAAATCCTCTATCTAAATAAGAAAACTAAAAATCTCCATAGCTCTACCTTATGTACACAAATCTGCTATCTAAATAAGAAGTTGTTGAAGCAACATATGTTTTTCCCAGAAGTTATATGTTTTTACCCAGAAGTTCTAGCTTGAAACTACTAACCATTTCCCCTCAACATATGACAGGTAATTGAAAAATCCTTGAGATCACCTAGATGGTATCAAGAGCCATCCACAACCCATAAGCATTAGTGATAGTCATAGAATTGGGTTTGTCAGGCACTGCAATAACAAATCGTCTCCTCACTATGAATCTATAAAACAAAAAGCCAAAATGTTGGCCTTCGTCGTCTCCTCACTATGAACCTCTAAAACAAAAAGCCAAAATGTTGGCCTTCACACGAGTACGCAAAAGATTATTCATTCAAATTACTATGACATGACTATATTGAATTAGTTTAAACAATTTGATATGTGGATAGCTTCAAGGCTATCTTAGCTAACACTTGTCACAAGTTCTTGGAGTAAGTCTGCTTTATTTTTTATTTCAAAAGCTCTCTCTGGAGAGAGAGCTCCCACCATGGGAATTCAATGTGTTGTGGTCTAAATTCTGACTAAATAATTAAAGGCATTTGTTGATCTCATTGTGTTCCGGTCTAAATACTGACTGAAACAATTAAAGCGCATTTGTTGGTGTTTAGTAAGTTATATTTACTACAATCCATCAAAATTATGGATACATGAAATTCAAAATGGATTAACCCCCTTTATATAACAAAACTCAAAGACAAGTATGTTTCATATTATGATTAATTATTGCATTCAATTCTCCAGTTTAAATTGTATATTGATTTTAACATCTTATTATGTATTTATTGTAGATGCATTTGTTGGTGTTTAGTAAGTTATATTTACTACAACCAACAAAATTATGGATACATGAAATACAAAATGGATTACCCCCCTTTATATAACAAAACTCAAAAACAAGTATGTTTCATATTATGATTAATTATTGCATTCAATTCTCCAGTTTAAATTGTATGTTGATTTTAACATCTTATTATGTATTTGTTGTAGATGTCTTGTTCTCGTGAGCACGAGTAAGTGGAATACAAAATGGAGTGTGTATCGTTATATAACAAACTCTAGAGGAGGTGTGTTTGATGTTATGAATAATTATTGGTTTGAAATATGCTTACCATTACTATATATGTTTGAATTTTAATGTTATTCACCCCTTTTTTTCCTTTCAACTAAGGAGAGGACACTGCAGTAGAGATAATGTGCAAAGGGGGAGTTTGCAATTTTTTGTTTGTTATTGTCTACATGTTTTGTATTTGTTGAGTTTGAGCATAGTCATGCTTTTTTTTGTACTCGGTTAGCTTTGTTTTACATTTTTTTCTCATTTCTTGTAGTTTGGTTTTGGTTTTGTTTATTGGATGTGCAAAAGGAAAGGAAGGCATCAAGGAGAGAAAATCAAAATCAAAGACATAAGATGGAGGTTATCATTCATAAATGAAGGTGAATCGCCTTAACTATATGCAATGCATTTCACTCACAGTTATATTTCGTTCATTTGTGAATCCATTTGCTTGCTTTTCAATTTATTATATGTTTTATATGTGGTCTCACGCTCAACTATATCGATCTGTTGTGTGTAGTGGGCGACCACAATTGTATAGTCTATGAAGGTAAAGGTGAAGATGCTCTAAACATTGTACCAACGCAGCGTGGACAATTGGTGAGCCATATTTTTTTCCACATAAGAATATTGTCCTTTAATCGACTAATACATGTGTTTTTTGCGAATCGGTTTATCCTTTTGTCACGGCTTTAGGGTAGTATGCTCTTGTTAATGGGTAATAGGTTTGAGTTTTCCAAGAACTTTGATATAGAATAAAGGGAAATGTTATATTGAGGTTCACAATTTGAAGGCTTATTTTTCATGGTTGTTGCTGCTATACCATTAGCCAAGGGCGAACAAATATGTGTATGATTGATTTGTCGCTCTGTATATTTGTTATTCATTTTCTCACGTAGTTTATTTGTGATCTCATATATAATATTACTTTGTGCAGTGAGTGACTATAGTTGCAGTGTCTAGGATTGTGCAACGCATGTTTTCTTGCTCCACATCACATGCACAACCCCACACAACGTGCCTTGTAGAGGAGGTGGGTAAGGTCGAGCAGACAAGCATACTAACTCTTCAACCAATCAACCATCGTGCTAACTCACAACACTATTGCCTTGTGGACCCTGGGATTTTGGTTGTTCAATATGTTTAGATACGCTGAGATTCCTTTTCCAAAAAAAATTCATCTTATGAAAACATTGTTTGTATTACTCGTAGTTGGTATATCTAGTTTATAAAATTTATATTTTTTGAGATATAGCACATAATATAATTGGACTCTAACTAAATTGCAAGACAAGTTCATACTTTCAAACTCTCTAGTTTAAATGCTATTAGAAATCTAATATTTTATTGTATATCTAGTGCAAATGGCTTGCTCCATTGAGCATAAATACATGAAATACAAAATGGGCTCTCCCCTTTTATATAACAGTCTTAAAGAAAGGTGTGTTTCTTATTACGTAGACTCTTTAGTTTACCTTGTATATCAATTCTAATATCTTATTTTGTTTCTGTTGTAGATGGCCACGAACAAGTGGAATACAAAAGAGAATGTCCATCGTTATATAACAAATTCTAGGGGAGGTGCGTTTTCTATTATGAATAATTATTGGTTTTGAAATATGTTTACCTTTACTAATTGTGTGTATATCTTAACCTTATTTAACCCATTTTTTTTCCTTTCAGCAGAGGAGAGCACATTGTAGTAGAGATGATGTGCAAAGGGGATATTTGCAATTTTTCTTTTTTCTTGTTTGCATGTTTTGTTTTTTGAGTTTGAGCATGGCCATGCTTTGACTTGTACTTAGTTTCTGTTGTTTTTTTGTTTGTTTGTCTTTTTGCTCTTTTTTTTATAGTTTGGTCTTGGTTTAATTTGTTGGGTGTGTTGTACTCGTTTTTCTTTGTTTTCGTTTTTTTCATGTTTTTTGTAGTTTGGTCTTGGTTTCATTTTTTGGGTGTGAAAAAGGAAATGAAGGAAGAGGAAGCAAACAGATAAAATGGAGGTTATTCTTCATAAGTGAAGGTGAGTTAACATACCTATATGCAATGAATTTCACTTAAAATTATCTTTAGCTAATTTGCAGCTCCACTTGCTTGTTATTCAATTTATTGTTTGTTATCTATGCTCTCATAATCAACTATAATGATTTTCTTTATGTAGTGAATGACTACAATTGTATAATCTACAAAGGTCAAGTGGTGAAGATACAATAGAAATTCTACAAACTTGGCACAAAGGATGTGGTGAAGATACAATAGAAATTCTACAAACTTGGCACAAAGGATGGGTTAGCCATACTTTTCTCCTACAAAATAATGTTTTCCTTTAATACACTGAAATATTTGTTATTTGCATAACGATTTATCCTTTTGTAATGGTTTAAAGGTAGTATGATCTTGTTTATGCGTGTAAGATTCAAGAATTTTTCCTAAAACTTTGATATGAAAAAAAATAAAGAAGTTTAATACTCATGTTCACATCTTTACTGCTTATTTTTACTATAATATTAGCCAAGGGAGGGTGTGTGTAATTCAAGTGTAAGCTTGTTTATTTTTCCACAACACTCAAGATTCTAGTTCGAGTCTAAAATCACGAACACAAAGACACTCAAATGCGACAACACTTATACTTTGCACAACAAAATAACGTACATCAATGAATGAACTAGTGTACATGACAATTTTTAACCTTTTAAACCCTCTACTTGTTATATTACAAACTATAATACAACAGTCTTAGGGCGCTCCTGTAGTAGGATCATGGCCCTTATATACAACCCTGATATAATGGCACAACTAAGGCTTCGTGTCAACTGCTATGACCACCAATCTACCCTAATCAAAGTACACTTGACCTACTTGTTGAGAACACGCACTATACCCCTTTCAGTCCATGTACCTTGAGCACATCTTGCGGGTCTCTTCCCTTCCAATCTGTTGATCACTGCACTTGCAAATTCAACTGCCGCTATCACTGAACACAACTCCTTTTGTGTCACTGAAATCAGGCTCACGGATATGCCCACTAGCAACCTTCTAGCTCCATTAAGAAGTTTGCTCCTTGGGTCTTCTGGATATGCCCTCTTGTCAACCATATGTCTCCTTTCATAAGCTGAACTAGGTCTCCAACACTTTGCCTCTTAACAACCCATTGATTCCTTTCATGAGTATTGTACTAGAGGTCTTCTAGACTACCCACTTGTCATCATCCTGGATGCTCCAGAATGCTACTCCTAGGTCACACCAGATCTATCCCTCTCAGTTTCCCTTTCATCCTTCAAAGCTCAACCCTTATGGCTTCCAAAATTACCCACACACAGTTAACGCCATGACTAATTTAGGACTTCCAAGACTGCCCTTTATTCTACAATTTGTATCCTTAAGTTGTCCAAGTCTAGGGCTATTCCAAATAACCCACCAACATTGATAAGATGCATTCTAAAGGGATTCAAAAATTACCCATATAGAGTCAACACCATGACTAATCTAGGGCTTCCAAGACTGCCCTTTCTTCTGCAATTTATCTCTTTAAATTGTCCAGATCTAGGGCTATTCCAAACAACTCACCGATAGTGATAAGATGCATTCTATATCCCTGTTCTTAGGGCTAATTACAACTGTTGTTCAAACCTTTGAACAAACCTTCTCTTTTCCTTTTCTACATCACCCTTGTTGTTGTCCTTCCATCTCAAACTTCTATCCACAACAAATAGTCATTTGCCTCCCTTTCTAGGGTTTCAACCCTCTTCAATAATCACAAATTTGGGCTACTCTTTAATTTAGATTGGTCAGACCATAGGATGG
Source organism: Pinus taeda (assembly GCA_000404065.3). Lineage (NCBI taxonomy): Eukaryota > Viridiplantae > Streptophyta > Pinopsida > Pinales > Pinaceae > Pinus > Pinus taeda. Next base: position 17,739 of record APFE031455761.1, read on the forward strand.
CTCTATGCATAAGAAGAATCCGTAACTACGACATATCAAATTTATTGTCCAAAACCTCATGGACAACCCTCCAACCTTTAGCAATCTATCTCCTTGAGGATGCTACCACTTAGCCTCCAAGTAACCATGGTTTAATCATTTTCTTAACTGATATTCTGTGCCTTGCTACAAATCTCTGCGGCCCCAAATCTAAGGTTACCTCAGACCTGTGATACCCTTCTTCTAGCCCTCTACTTGTTGCAATGGTCCTCTAAGGCATGCAGCGTTACGCCAACTTTCCTCCAATCCTCAAGACATTCCAAAACAACCTTACTCTATGTGTTTTGGCCCTGTAATAAGGTACATGCCTCTGTGGCTAGATCACAAAAGTACCACTTCTATTAGCCCAAAACTTTTGGCCCTTTTTCACAAGTCTCTTCTAGTACTTGGATGCATAGACATGCCCACTGAAACCCTCACAAAACTCATCCAACATCCTCCTTGAACCTGAACCAGAGCATGAGACAAAAAGACAAACACAAAACCTTTCTTCTTGCTCTTTATCTAGCCTTAGGTCACCCTTGCTCCTCTAATGGTTCTCCACTTGCAACAATGAATATATAATAATTCCTTCTCTTGATTTCACACCCACACCTTAGGTATAAAATCCTAATGCTTGGGTTCTTTCCGCTATCTAAATAATAATTTGTTGTAGCAACATATGTTTTTCTCATAGCTTGAAACTAGTAACCCTTTCCCCTCAACATATGACAAGCAATTGAAAAATCCCTAAGATCTCTTAGAATTAACGAACAATTGAAGAAGCCCTGAGATCAACCAAAAGGTATCAAGAACCAGCCGCAAACCATAAGCATTAGTGATAGTCATAAAATTGGGTTTGGTAGGCATTGCAATAACAAATTGTCTCCTCACTATGAATCTCTAAAACAAACAACCAAAATGTTGGCCTTCACACGAGTACACAGAGGATTATTCATTCAAATTACTATGACATGAATATATTGAATTACTCTAAACAATTTGATACGTGGATAGCTTCAAGGTTGTCTTAGCTAACCCTTTTCACAAGTTCTTAGAGTAAGTATGCTTGATTTTCTATTTCAAAAGCCCTCTCTCCAGAGAGAGGGCTCCACCATGGGAATTCAATATGTTGTGCCCTAAATTCTGAACAAATAATTAAAGGCATTTGTTGAATTCAATGTGTTCTAGTCTGACTAAAACAATTAAAGTTCATTTATTGGTGTGTAGCTTATGTTTACTACAATCCATGAAAATTTTCATGGATCGCTGAAATACAAAATGGATTATTATCCCCCTTTATATAACAAAACTCAAAGACAAGTATGTTTCATATTATCATTAATTATTGCATTCAATTCTCTAGTTCAAATTGTATATTGATTTTAATGTCTTATTATGTATTTGTTTTAGATGTATTGTTTTGGTGAGCACGAGTAAGTGGAATACAAAATGGAGTGTTTATTGTTATATAAGAAACTCTAAAGGAGGTGTGTTTCCTATTATGAATACTTATTAGTTTTGAAATATGCTTACCATTACTATCTATGTTTGGATTTTAATGTTATTCACCCCACTTTTTTTTTTCCTTTCAGCTGAGGAGATGATGACATGGCAGTAGAGATAATGTGCAAAGGGGAAGTTCGCAATTTTTTGTATGTTATTGTCTACATGTTTTGTTTTTGTTGAGTTTGAGCATAGTCATACTTTTTGTTGTACACGTTTAGCTTTGTTTTACATTTGAAATATGCTTACCATTACTATCTATGCTTGGATTTTAATGTTATTCACCCCACTTTTTTTTTTCCTTTCAGCTGAGGAGATGATGACATTGCAGTAGAGATAATGTGCAAAGGGGAAATTCGCAATTTTTTGTATGTTATTGTCTACATGTTTTGTTTTTGTTGAGTTTGAGCATAGTCATACTTTTTGTTGTACGCGTTTAGCTTTGTTTTACATTTTTTTCCCATTTCTTTTAGCACGAGTAAGTGGAATAAAAAATGGAGTGTTTATCCTTATATAAGAAACTCTAAAGGAGGTGTGTTTGCTATTATGAATACTTATTAGTTTTGAAATATGCTTATCATTACTATCTATGTTTGGATTTTAATGTTATTCACCCAACTTTTTTTTTTCCTTTCAGCTGAGGAGATGATGACATTGCAGTAGAGATAATGTGCAAAGGGGAAGTTCGCAATTTTTTGTATGTTATTGTCTACATGTTTTGTTTTTGTTGAGTTTGAGCATAGTCATACTTTTTGTTGTACACGTTTAGCTTTGTTTTACATTTTTTTCTCATTTCTTTTAGTTTGGTCTTGTTTTGTTTATTGGATGTGTAATAGGAAAGGAACTCAGCAAGGAGAGAAACTCAAAGAAATAAAATGGAGGTTATCATTCACAAATGAAGGTGAATCACCTTAACTATATGCAATGCTATTCTTTCACAATTATATTTTGCTCATTTGTGAATCCATTTGCTTGCTTTTTAATTTATTATATGTTTTATATGTGGTCTCACACTCAATTATATCGATCTACTTTGTGTAGTGAGCGACCACAATTGTACCGTCTATGAAGGTCAAGGTGAAAATACCCTAGACATTGTACCAATGCAGCTTAGGAGATTGGTCAGCCCTATTTTTTTCCTACATAAGAATATTGTCCTTTAGTCGATTGATTTTTTTTATTTTTTTTTTGTGAATCGATTTATCCTTTCGTCATGGCTTTAGGTTAGTATGATCTTTTTAATGGGTGTGCTTTGAGATTTTTCAAGAACTTTGATACATAATAAAGGGAAATATTATATTGAGGTTCACAATTTCAGGGCTTATTGTTCATGGTTGAGGCTGTTATAAGTTATAACATTAGCTAAGGGCTAGGTATGTGTGATTAATTTGTCACTCTGTATATTTGTTATTCATTTTCTCTCGTGGTTTATTTGTGATCTCATATATAATATTACGTTGTGCAGTGATTGACTATAGTTGCAGTGTCTAGGATGGTGCAGCGTATGTTTTCTTGTTCCACATCACATGCATGCTCCTACACAATATTCCTTCAACCAATTAGACAAGGTCTAGCAGACAAGCATACTGACCCTTCAACCAATCAACCATCATGCTAACGTACAACACTATTGCCTTGTGGACCTTGGAATTTTGGATGTTCAATATGTTTAGATATACTTGGATTCCTTTTCCCAAAAAATTACATCTTATGAAAACATTGTTTGTATTACTCGTAGTAGAAGTCCATCTAATTCATAAATTATTTTTTTGAGATATAGCACAAAAATGTGTGTTTCTTATTACGATTAATTATTGCGTTTGACTCTTTAGTTTAACTTATATATCAATTCTAATATCTTATTTTGTATCTGTTGTAGATGGCTTATTTTGATGAGTACGAACAAGTGGAATACAAAAGAAAGTGTCCATCTTTAGCAAACGGGAGATGTGTTTTCTATTATGAATAATTTTTCGTTTTGAAATATATCTTATTATGATTAATTATTGTGTTCGACTCTTTAGTTTAACATATATAACGATTCTAATATCTTATTTTGTATCTGTTGTAGATGGTTTGTTTTGATGAGCTCGAACAAGTGCAATACAAAAGAGAGTGTCCATCGTTATAAAACAAACTCAAGGTGTGTTTTCTATTATGAATAATTATTGTTTTTGAAATATGTTTCCATTACTAATTGTGTGTATATTTTAACCTTATTCAACCCAATTTTTTTCCTTTCAGCAGAGGAGAGCACATTGTAGGAGAGATGATGTGCAAAGGGGATATTTGCAATTTTTCTTTTTTTCTTGTTTGCGTGTTTTGTTTTCTGAGTTTGAGCATGGCCATGCTTTGAGTTGTACTTATTTTCCCTCGTTTTTTTTTTTGGTTTCAATTGTTGGGTGTGTTGTACTCGTTTTCCTTTTTTCATGTTTTTTGTAGTTTGGTCTTGGTTACATTTGTTGGGTGTGAAAAATGAAATGAAGGAAGAAGACAAAGAAAGAAATAAAGAAAGCAGCCAAAGAAAGAAATAAAGAAAGCAGCCAAAGAAAATGGAGGTTATTGTTCATAATTGAAGGTGAGTTAACATACCTATATGTAATGCATTTCACTTAAAGGTATGTTTTGTTAATTGCTTTGTCCATTTGTTTGTTATTCAATTTATTATGTGTTATCTATGTTCTCATAATCAACTATGATGATCTTCTTTATGTAGTGAGCGACTACATTGTATAATCTACAAAAATCAAGTGGTGAAGATACACTAGAAATTCTAGAAACTTGGCACAAAGGATGGGTGAACCATATTTTTCTCCTACAAAATACTATTGTCCTTTAATAAGCTAAAATATTTTTTTTGTACAACGATTATCCTTTTGTAATGGTTTCGAGGTAGTATGATCTTGTTCATGTCTGTGAGATTCAAGAATTTTTCCTAAAACTTTGATATGAAAGAAATAGAAAAGTTATACTTAGGTTCACATCTTTAGTGCTTATTTTTCATGATTGTTGCTACTATAATATTAGCCAAGTTAGGGTAGGATATGTGTATGGTTAATTCAAGCGTAAGCTTGTTGATTTTTCCACGACACTCGAGACTTTTGTTCGAGTCTAAAATCACGAACACAAAGACACTCAAATGTGACAACACTTCTACTTTGCACAACGAATTAACATACATAAGTGAATCAACTAGTGCACATGACAATTTTTAACTTTTTAAACCCTCTACTTGTTATATTACAAACTATAATACAACAATGTTAGGGCTCTCGTACTAGGGATCATGGCCCTTACATACAACCTTGATATAAGGACACAACTAGGGCTTGGTGTCAATTGCTATAACCACAACCCTAAACAAAGTACACTTGACCTACTTGTTGACAACACACACTATAGCACTTTCAGTCCACGTACCTTGAGCACATCTGGCAGGTCCTCTTGCCTCCCAATTTGTTGATCACTGCACTTTCATCTTCAGCTGCCACTATCAATGATCACAACTCCTTTTGTGTCATTGAACTTTGGCTCACGAATATGCCCACTAACAACCTTCTAGCTCCATTAAGAAGTTTGCTCCTTGGGTCTTCTAGATATGCCCTCTTGTCAATCATATGGCTTCTTTCATAAGTTGAACTGGGGCTCCATCACTCTGCCTCCTAATAGCCCGTTGATTCCTTTCATGAACAATGTACGTGAGTTCTTCTAAGCTACCCACTTGTCAACGTCATGGATGCTCTAGAATGTTACTGCTAGGTCACACCAGATCTAGTCCTCTTCGCTGCCCTTTCATCCTTCAAATTTCAACCCTTAGCGCTTCCATAATTACCCATACACAGTTAATGCCATGACTAATTTAGGACTTCCAAGGCTGCCCTTTATTCTGCAATTTGTCTTCTAAGCTATCGACTTGTCGATGTCCTGTATGCTCCAAAATGATACTCCTCGGTCACACCAGATCTAGCGCTCTCGACTGCCCTTTAATCCTTTAAAGCTCAACCCTTAGGGCTTCCAAAATTACCCATACACAGTTAACACCATGACTAATCTAGGACTTCCAAGACTGCCCTTTCTTCTGCAATTTGTCTCCTTAAATTGTCCAGGTCTAGGGCTAATTCCAAACAACCCGCCAACAATGATAAGATAGATTGTAAAGGGATTCCAAAATTACCTGTACACAGTCAACACCATGACTAATCTAGGGCTTCGAAGGCTTCTTTTTCTTTTGTAATTTGTCTCCTTAAATTGTCTAGATCTAGGGCTATTCCAAACAACCCACCGATAGTGATAAGATGTATTCTATATCCTTGTTCTTAGGGCTAATTACAATTGTTGTGCAAACCTTTGAATAGGCCTCCTCTCTTCCTTTTCTACATCACCCTTGTTATTCTTCTTCCATCTCAAATTTCTACCCACAACAAAGAGGCATCTGCCTCTCTTTCTAGGGTCTCGACCCTCTCCTTTCATCACAGATTTGGGCTATTCTTTCACTAAGATTTGGACAGACCATAGGATGACTCTCTGCACAGGAAGAAGCCCTAATTACAACATATCAAATTTGTTGTCCAAAACCTCATGGACAACTCCCCAACCTTAGCAATCTATCTCCTTGAGGATGCTACCACTTAGCCTCCAAGCAACCATGGTTCTAGTCATTTTCTTGACTGATATTCTAGGGCTTGCTACAGATCTCTATGGCCTCAAATCTAGGGTTATCTCAGACCTGTGATACCCTTCTTCTAGCCTTGTACTTGTGGCATTGGTTCTCTATGGCGGCGTTACTCCAGCGTTCCTCCAATCCTCACGGCATACCAAAAGAACCTTATTCTAGGTGTTTTGCCCCTCTAATAAGGTACAAGACTCTGTGGCTAGATCACAAAAGTACCAATGTTTTTAGCCCAAAATTTTCGGCCCTTTTCCACAAGTCTCTTCCACTACTGGGATGCACAAACTTGCCCATTGAAACCCTCACCAAACTCAACCAGTGTCCTCCTTGAACCCAAGCAAGAGCATGACACAAAAAGACAAACATGAAACGCTTCTTCTTGCTCTTTATCTAGATCGGCTTCCTGAGGTATGCGGCTTCTTTGGATCAGTTCTCATTTCAGAAGAATTGCACTCATTGGATAATCAAATGAGTTTCACAACTTCCCTTCTTATAGTTTTCTCACGAGGGTAGAATTTTCCCTCATATGATGGTGTGTTCCAAGCCTAGGCTGACTTGAAGTTTTTAGACAAACCCTAACTAACTTAAGGAAAATTAATTTCTTCATTTGATTAAGACCTTCATCATAGCCTTAGGTCACCCTTGCTCCTCTAAGGGTTCTACACTTGCAACAATGAATAAATAATAATTCCTTAATTCCTTTTCTTGATTTCACACCCACACCTTCAGTACAAAATCCTAATGCTTGGGTTCTTTGTCCACAAAAGGGAAAACCCTTTTGTGGTGCAAACTCACACAAACCGAAGCATAGGTGGTCTGACAATGATGACTCCTCCATCAGTAGATATTAAGTCCCGTAGAAGCATTTTTCATTTAACTTGCACTTCCATTGCTAGAATCGATCTAAGATATGATTAGAAGCTTCAATGATACTTTACTCCCAAAGAACTCTTTGAGATCGTTTCTGATGTCTACAATGAAATCATTTAAATCCAAAACATTTTTCTATATCACTATAAGCCCTTTAATTTTGTGTTGTGTAGACGTAAAGATGATGTTGAAGCACATTTCACTTAACTTTGCACTTCCATTGTTGGAATCGATCTAATATATGATGGGAAGATTCAATGATACTTTTCTCCCAAAGAACTCTTTGAGATCGTTTCTTATGTCTGCAGTGAAATCATCTAAATCCAAAACATTTTTCTAGATCACTACAACCCCTTTAATTATATGTTGTGTAGACATAAACATGATGTTGCAGCCAAGAACAGAATGATTTTTATAGTCGTGGAATGAACAGAGAAAGAAGTTACGATAGGTATGAGAAGACCCCTTTCTATTGGAGTTCTTTAAGCTAAAAACAATCTCCAACGAAAAATAATCACCAACCTAGAGTTTGTAGAGTTTGTATAAGCGACATTAGCACCGGGAAAAACTTGTTTAGAAGATAACAATTTTCTTGTATGGCAACTCATTGACCAAAACTATGCGCCAAAGTCCTATTTTATGAGATTCATTTTGTTTGATTTGGTAACTAGCAAGGTGTTGATGGTGTTGGACTCACCAACATGTCAGGGATTTCGCTAGTAGGAAGTCCCAACTAGACTTCAGACCATTTGCTGTAGGAGTCTCAGCAGTGTGTCGTACGGTATTTGCCTTGATCGCGGTTGCGTGCGGTGGTAAGTAGGATGTCCTTATTGGTAGCAAGGGTGTGACCAACACAACAATCCAATGAAGGTGTATGAAGGGTTGTAACACACAGAATGGGGAATGAGTGCGCCCCTTAGAAACTTGTGGAAACACATAGCTTGAAAGGGAACGCACGAGCAAAGATACATCACAAGCTCGAAAGCAAGTTAGCCAACGATCCAAAGTGATGGTTAAACCAACAACACATCTCAATAAGATTCATACATACATATATAGAAAGAGTCGATACATATATGCGTAAGCAAACAACTACATATATCATTAGAGTAACCAAGATAGTTGAAATACAATAACAACATATGCATGAAACGTGTTGGCTCTCTTATATTAAGAAAGTAAAATTTCCAATCATACACACAACCATGTCCAACTACTAGTCCCGACAACAGAACATTACAGTCACTGCCGCCTTCTCCTCCAAAGAGATATACTAGCTCTGCACTGTGGAGAAGCCAAAGCTCATTACAATACACTCCAAGCTTTCTCTAAGATACACCTATAGGAAGCTTGGCTCCCAAAAGCCTGTACCATTATGAGGTTCTATAAATAGAAAACGACGAGGTGACCCTTGACATTCCCCTTTGTGACTCTTCACCTACCCTCATGAATCTTCAACTACTACATGACTGTTATATTCAACTATCGACACTTCTTTCACTGCCGCCTTCTCCTCCAAAGAGATACTAGCTCTGCACTGTGGAGAAGCCAAAGCTTGTTACAATACACTCCAAGCTTTCTCTAAGATACACCTTAGGAAGCTTGGCTCCCAAAAGCCTGTACCATTATGAGGTTCTATAAATAGCAAACGACGAGGTGACCCTTGACATTCCCCTTTGTGACTCTTCACCTACCCTCATGACTCTTCAACTACTACATGACTGTTATATTCAATTATCGACACTAATGTTACATTACAATTTGCACATGTACCCATGTGAGATAAAATAGGCTTGAAAAGCCATGCAAGCTATCACTAAGACTCAAACAACTGTGGGAAGACCAACTCTTCGAAATCCTCGCGATGATCGATGGTGGCAAACTAATGCCAAGCTTGGTAGTCCGTGATGGTGTCCACATGCTCAATGGTGACATCCTGCTGAAAATGAACTCTTGCCTCCGTTGCATCCGGGTACACTGATTTGGCTGCTCTGTCTAACTCGTCTGATAACATGCGCATCATAGTCTTGAGTGCGGTCGGGCCAGCAACACACTGATGCATAGTGTATGCGCTGATCTCCAAGTGTGTGTTGGTGGCTATGTGCATCAGCTCGTTGAAGTACATGTCCAGCTCCAGTTAGACTTGGTTCTTTGTCTTCCCCTCGGTGTGTGCCAACGGATGGGATCGCATGCGTGCACACAAGGACATCCACACTCTTGAACACCCGTGCATGCTATCGACAACACTGCTCACCTTGTCTACTCTGTGCCAACTGCTGGGATGGGTCTATATCTTGTATGGGCACAATTTCATCAGTCTGTGCGTATTGCGCCTCCTGCTGGATCTGTTCCTATTGTGCTTCCTTCTCTGCTCTGCGCAGCTCCTGTTCTTCCCTGAGTTGTGGCTTCAACTCTTGCAACTCCTCCTTTGTTTCCTCCATCCTTTGTTTGTCTCTTTTCCTTTGTGCGATCCTCTTGTTGCTCTGTTACCTCTTAGCCTCAATATCCAAAGCTGTTTTCATCACAAGTTGATCTGCTTGGAACTTGCAGCTTTGCCCCGCCACTGCATTGTCAACAACCTTCCTCTTGCCTTTGTCGCGCGCAAGTCTGCTACTCTTTGCTACTGCTGATGGTGTTGCTCTCTGCGATGTTGCTGCCATTTCATCTTGATATCATTGTCTGAGTAGCTTGGTGTCTTCATAGATAGGCAAGCTCATAGACACTCGCTCAACTGCATCTCCGATTGCGCTCTCAACGGTGTCCTTTGACCCTACTCTCTAAGAGGCCATTGTGCTTGTACTGCTGGAGACAGACGAACACCTATGATACCTGGAGACATAGCAACACTCATGGCAAGCAATCCATCAGTTGAAAACCAAAACAAACTTGAGGACTGACTTGCAACATCCCTATGACTGATTGTGAAGATTGTGCAATTTCCACTGGGAAGCTTGGAGACTCACTGCCAAAACTGCGCAAGGCACAGTCCGCGTTGTCAAGGGGCTGATTGACTGCTAGAGCTGCGCAATGCACAGTCCAGCCTGGCCTGCTGAGGACTGAAATTGCGCAATGCGCAATTTCAGTCAGCGGTGACATGCAAACCAACAAACTGCATTGTGCAATTTTTGGGGCCAGCAAGGCATTGCTTCCCAGAGTTGCGCAATGCAAGCTTGGAGGCCAGTGCTGGCTAGATTTTCACATTTTCTAGGAGGAATGCAAATCCTTCATTCTCATAAATGTGCATTGTTGTTGGGCAAGGCAAGGTCTGGGCCAAGGCAACCCAGACCCGCCAACAGGCGACTGAAAACATGAAAAGGTTTTGGATGCATGGCGAGACTGAGTGTAAGTAAGAGTGAATGATCATGCACCAAACAACGAATGCAGGATTCAAAAAATAGGAACGCATGCATGTGAAATGAGTTGTTGCAACATCGACCGTCCGTGCAAAATAGTGTCATGCAAACAAAAACTGAAATGATGCTTCTACAAGCTAATATACATTAAAACGACATCAAGCGTTCATTGAAATCAAGCAGACAACACTTACACAAAGCGAACTACAAAAAGCGACAAAAACGCAGCACAAGACATGACAAGTAGACCTACCCTGAAAAAGTTGAGTTGAATGTGCCAAAGACTCCTAGATGCAATGTGGGATGTCAGAGCTGCAAGATCGATGTGAGGAATGAGCTTTGCAACGTCTGACAAATGAGTTTTGATAAGATCGAGGTTATGATGCCCCTGCCACAAATTTAGGAAAAACGACACTTTGAGGGAAGCTTTTAAACGATCCTTGCATGTAACCTCCAACTGCTAAAAATAGATCCCTAAAATTTAGGGATGCCTTTTGCATTTTGATTTTTTATTTCGGGAAAAAGCAACCCATTCATGCAAATCATGATTGCACAATCCTAGAGGGAACCGGTCCACCTTAAGGCACATGCAGCAGTCTGCAAGCCTGGGAAAGGGATTTGCGCAGTTTCTGGGTTGAGCAGGGCTAGCTGTCCCTGAGGCATTGTGCAATTTCTGGGGTTAGCAAGTCACTGCTTCCCAAAATTGCACAATTTCTGGGTTGAATCCCTATGTCGGGTTGGATTGGGCAAATTTTCTGAGGGAGGGTTGCTTGGCTGGATTGCGCAATTCTGGAGCTCAGCAGGCAGCCCAACAAGGATTGCGCAATTTTTGGAGGGAAGGCTGGTCCCCCCTCCAGAATTGCGCAATTCGCTGAGTTCACTTAGCGAGAAAATTACGAAAGTCCGGAATGGCAGCCTATGATGGGAGACACACAAGTTGACATGCACAGGTTGGCAAGCCAATAAAACTCTGCTGAAGCATATGTACTTGATAGTGCAAGACATGTTGCTAAAGATGGTTGGTAGGGAGACTCCAAAACAAAGCTAAGTGAAAATTTTGGAGGGTGGTTTTGTAGCCGCTACAACACAAAGTTAGCAAGGTGCAACTCATTAACCAAAACTATGCGCCAAAGTCCTATTTTATGAGATTCATTTTGGCTGATTTGGTAACTAGTAAGGTTAGCAAGGTGTACGAGAGCTATATTGCCCACAAACATAAGGAAATCAATGTTTTCTGCAGTGATTCTCCTCACATGCATAGGTGGCATAATCTTGTTGTAGGCTCCAAATATGGTTGAAATCACCACCCAACCTGCACATTACTCCATGGGATTTTTGTTTTCATTAGACACAACAAATTGTAAGCTACCATGATGGGCAAAGCTATTGTATAGAGTTGTCAGCCTAGCACTCCTATGTGACATTGCAAAAATATGCATTGAATTCCTAGACCGAAAAGTGCGAAGACTAATAGCTTTCATACCCAACGGAATTTATTTCTTAAGAGATAATTTCCCTCAACTCATATTAAATATAAAGTTAAATATATGCCCATCCAATCCACAAAGGATCATCACCAATGGGATTTATATCAATCTCAATGACCAAATGTTTCTCCAATTCCCAGATAGACAATATTACCCCTTCAGTGGCCAAAAGAACTTGAAGAACATTGTGACTACAATTATAAAAATCCAGTGGGTACTTATCAAATATGACCATATCTCCTTTTTGCCCAGTAGCTTTGTTGATGGGTGCTCATGATGACAGACTATAAGAGAAAACCCTCTTTAAATGCTCAAAAATAGGGAATAACTTGACCTTATGCTTGACTTTCATCTAAAATACAGAAGTTCGTTATAAGATTGATATTTACATACATTTCCAAAACTTCTAATGTGAGCTTGAAACGACTAGCTATTGATGCAATTTAACAAGTTATAAATCTCCTTAGTTCAGCGTTACGTACATAAGTCCACTATCTAAATAAGAAGTTGTTGAAGCTTTATATTTACATATCTAAAATACAGAAGTTCGTTATAAGATTGATATTTGCATGTCTTTCCAAAACATCTACATGTGAGCTCGAAACAACTAGCTACAGATACAATTTAATAAGTTATAAATCTCCATAGCTTGACGTTATGTACATAAATCCGCTATCTAAATAAGCTATAAATAAGAAGTTGTTGAAGCAACAGATGTTTTTCCCAAAAGTTCTAGCTTGAAACTAGTAACCCTTTCCCCTTGACATATGACAGGCAATTGAAAAATCCCTAAGATCACCTAGAAGTATTAAGCAATTGAAGAAGCCTTGAGATCACCTAGAAGGTATCAAGAACCATCCGCAAACCATAAGCATTAGTGATAGTCATAAAGCCGGGTTTGGACAGAAGTTGTTGAAGCTTTATATTTACATATCTAAAATACAGAAGTTCGTTATAAGATTGATATTTACATGTCTTTCCAAAACATCTACATGTGAGCTTGAAACAGCTAGCTACAGATGCAATTTAATAAGTTATAAATCTCCATACCTCAACGTTATGTACATAAATCCGCTATCTAAATAAAAAGTTGTTGAAGCAAGAGATGTTTTTCCCAAAAGTTCTAGCTTGAAACTAGTAACCCTTTACCCTCTATAGCAATTTAATAAGTTATAAATCTCCATAGCTCAACGTTATGTACATAAATCCACTATCTAAATAAGTAGTTGTTGAAGCAATAGATGCTTTTCCCAAAAGTTCTAGCTTGAAATTAGTAACCCTTTCCCCTTGACATATGACAGGCAATTGAAAAATCCCTAAGATCACCTAGAAGTATTGAGCAATTGAAGAAGCCTTGAGATCACTTAGAAGGTATCAAGAACCATCCGCAAACCATAAGAATTAGTGATAGTCATAAAGTAAAGTTGGGTCTGGCAGGCTCTGCAATAACAAAACGTCTTCTCACTATGAATCTCTAAAACAAACAACCAAAAATGTTGGCCTTTACACGATTACACAGAAGATTATTCATTCAAATTACTATGACATGACTATATTGAATTACTCTAAACAATTTGATATGTGGATAGCTTCAAGACTATCTTAGCTAACCCTTGTCACAAATTCTTAGAGTAAAACTGCTTGATTTTCTATTTCAAAAGGCCTCTCTTTGGGAGAGAGGGCTCCCACCATGGGAATTCAATGGATAACCCTTGTCACAAGTTCTTAGAGTAAAACTGCTTGATTTTCTATTTCACAAGGCCTCCCTCTCTGGAGAGAGGGCTCCCACCATGGGAATTCAATGTGTTATTGTTTAAATTCTGACTGAAATACTTAAAGGCATTTGTTGAATTCAATGTGTTCTGGTCTAAACACCTACTGAAACAATTAAAGTGCATTTGTTGGTGTGTAGTAAGTAAGTTATATTTACTACAATCCATCTTGATTGTCTGCAGTTTGCAGCAGCAGTGCTTTGATCTCCTTGGTTGTAACATCTTCCCTTGTGGATTGCTCTACTCAAAATACATCTAGTGCACCACCATGGGAATTCAATGTGTTAATGTCTAAATTCTGACTGAAATACTTAAAGGCATTTGTTGAATTCAATGTGTTCTGGTCTAAACACCTACTGAAACAATTAAAGTGCATTTGTTGGTGTGTAGTAAGTTATATTTACTACAATCCATCTTGATTGTCTGCAGTTTGCAGCAGCAATGCTTTGATCTCTTTGGTTGTAACATCTTCCCTTGTGGATTGCTCTACTCAAAATACATCTAGTGCAAATCCATTGAGCGGCTTATGATTGCTTAATTAACATCAAGACCAAGTCCATCCAAAGCCTTGATATGGAATTTAGCAATCCTGATTTTTTCGAACAAAGGATGTGAATGTTTAGGGCCTTTCCTTCAGATGGCTCAGATTGTGAGAATCTCTCTACGGTGCCTATCGTATCCCTTGGTTCTCAATCGACTTGCAATTGGATAGTATTCCACCAGTACTTATTGGCACAAGTTTTCTTGATCACATCTCAATGAAAAATCTTTGCTTTATTTCCCAAAAGCTCTGATATACACCTAGAGATATTGATTTTCATTATTTAAGTTTTCTTGATCACATCTCAATGCAAAATCTTTACTTTATTTCCCAAAAGCTCCAGGCCAGTCCTCGCCTTCGTTTCAGTCAAGATGGTGGTTCCCTGTTGGCAGTCACAACGAATGACAATGGCATAAAGATCTTAGCCAACGTAGAGGGATTTCGCTTAATTCGCATGATGGAGAGTAGATCCTTTGAGGGAACGAGGGTGCCACCAAAGACAATGGAAACAAAGGTAAATTGCTTCTTCCATGCAAGTTTACTATGTACACGAACTACTAATTAATGGCAAAGTTGGCAAAGTTTAAACTCTAACTAGATCATTTTTACTATACAAACTTCAATTGTGAATGTCATGCCTCCTGCAGTCACTGCGCCTGGTTCCCTTAGCAGTGCTATAGAACGTTCAGACAGACTTCCACCTGCATTGTCAAATGACCTATTTTGTAAGAGCTGTCTCCTAGAATTGTTTCTTTAGAATCTAGCGTATTTGTCTACCCATATTCAGTTTAGTCGGTTATATGTATCTTATCATTTTCTAAACTTTCACTCCAAGAGTTTGGATATTGTTGCTTTCAACTTTCCATATAGCGTAGGATTTTGTTCTTTTCCCCTTTCAAATGCTCTATTAGCCATTATTTTGGCATATCTTTAATAGGAATGGGATGATATGATCAATGAATTCTAACAATTATCTGACACTGCACACAACATGTGTGCAGAGTAGTATAGACAGCAGTCAGACCCCAGATATTAAACCAAGGCTTCTAGATGAGGTCACGGACAAGAGCAAGAACTGGAAATTCATTGAGATCACTGATTCGTGTCAGTGTAGGTCTCTCAGGTTGCCTGACAATGCATGCGAGCAAGGTATGCGATCGTCCTTCCACTATAAAAAAAAACATTAAAAGCTGACATTGCAATTTTATGTGCTACAAATTCTGGCTATATTGATCCAAACAAGTAATGTGATATTTCTTGCAGGTGGTAAAACTGATATACACCTATTCCGGTGTTGTTTTAACTCTGACATCCAATGCTCTTAACTCTGACATCCAATGCTCTCCATATACAATTTTATGTGCTACAAATTCTGTCGATATTGATCCAAACAAGTATTGTGATATTTCTTGTAGGTGGTAAAACTGATATACACCTATTCCGGTGTTGTTGTTTTAGCTCCGACATCCATTGCTCTCCATAAGCTATAGAAATGGCCGCGGAGTGACGGGAATCCATCCGGAAAGGTTGTCTTTCCTTTTTAATTTAGCTTGTTTTATTTATTTATTTGTTTATTATAATTTTGGATATATAATTTGCAGCTGTATTTTATGTAGTAATGATTGACGATTAACTAAGAGTTAGTATTTTGTTCCACCGTCTACAGCGAGTATTCCACCACAGGCAACCAGCCAGTGGGATTGTTATGAAGACATTGGCGATACAAATCCAGAAGAAGCCGTTGCTTGTATAGCTTACTGAGAATGATTCTTATGTGATGTCTACTTCCGGTGGCAAGGTCTCCTTATTCAATATGATGACATTTAAGGTAAGAGAGCCTTTTACCTAAAGAGCAGTTTCATTTCAATGTTTCCGATGATATATATAATTTCAGTTTTGATTCTTTGGTCTGCGTAGGGTTTATTATCTAATGTCTTACCTTCAACTTTTAAATTATGAGCATAACGGGGTTCACTTCAGGAGCAGTTTCATTTCAATGTTTCCGATGATATATATAATTTCAGTTTTGATACTTTGGTCTGCTTAGGGTTTATTATCTAATGTCTCACCTTTAACTTTTAAATTATGAGAGTAACGGGCTTCACTTCAGGATCTCTCAAGGTTCTTGTGTACTGTTCCTCGCTATAGTCTAAGAACTCAAAGGCTCCCAATTTATCTAAATGACTGATGACTGGTTTCATGGGATACTAATTCATTGCAGATTATGACAACTTAGCCACATTTCTGGCTGTCCAGCCTCAGCACCAGCCCAATAATATCATTGCAATTGGCATGGAGGATTCATGAATTCAAATATAGAATGTTCGAGTTGATGAGGTGCTGCCTGTGAATATATCTTTGAATTTAAAATTCTTATATTTTTTCTTTATTGTGCCGTTTTATAAAAAATGACCTAAGTGGCGTGCTCAATTTTTACAGGTAAAAACAAAGCTCAAAGGCCACCGAAAGAAAATTACAGGCCTGACTTTTTCACATGTTTTGAATGTGTTGGTATCTTTTGGAGCTGATGACCAGGTATATGGTTTCTCTTATTATTATCTGTAGTCTGACTCTGGGATGTTGACTTTAAAGTTCACATAAATTTACCGAGTAGAAATGTTCATGTACTCACAACAACATCTTTTGGCAGATATGTCTCTGGGGCATAGATGGTGGGACAAGCGCAAGTCAAAAGTTGTACCAGTGGGGGATACAAGAGTACAGTTTCATAAGATCAAATTCATTTGTTGGTTGTGCATGAGAGCCAACTTGCTATATATAATGCTTCCACGTTGGAGCGCTTGCGCTATGTAATTACTTGTAAGCGATGTTGAATTCAAACATAGACAGTCATATATTGTCACTTACCTTATGTATCTGATTGGATGACCTTGTTACATGGTTGCATTACAGTGGTCTCTTCATGATTCCCTATATGTTCCTATTTCAAAGTGCTATATACTCGTGACAACGTCTTAGTTTATCCGAGCTTTTGTGATGGTGCAGTTCGAATGCTTGTTGCAGAAAGCTTGAGGCTTCATTGTCGCATTGTACCCTCTGCATGTTAGTCCTATTTCAAAGTGCTATATACTCATGTGACAGCGTCTGAGTTAATGCGAGCTTTTGTAGTTGGAGTGTTTGTTGCAGAAAGATTGAGGCTTCACTGTCGCATTGTACCCTCTGCATATTATTCATTTACCATCGGGAATGAACAGGTAAATGAGCTCCTTCAATCTGTCATGGTTGATACATCTATTTTTCAGATTTGCCTTTTGAGAAGGCATATTACGATTTAATTTATTGTTTGGTTATTTATGCAATAGTAATGCCTATCCTCTAGTCGGTGCATCACATCCATCCGAACCGAATCAATTTTCTCTTAGAATAAGAGATGGAGGAGTTCATCTTATTGAATAAGAGATGGAGGAGTTCATGTTATTGAACCTTCAGAGTAAGAAGGGAAATGGGGTGTTGGACTACCCCAGATAATGAAACTGTCGGATCAAATCCAACATTATTAAGTAACCAAAGGTTCGGAGCCACCCTCAAGGTAGTTCAATGGAAACCTAAGAACAATTTGAAGTGCACTTCGTGTCTATCGACCCTTTATTTACAAGAATACCATGAATAATGGTAGCGTCTGGTCAATGAAATGCCTCACTTGTGTTCAGTTGTTGAGGCATTCTGTCAAGATTGTAATTTTCATCAGATATTGTTCAGCACTGTAGATGTTAATCAATTGTAAATGATATACCTAAATGAGTATCTAGGTGCAATCCTGGTCAGTATATCCTTTCTAGGTCGTGTAAAAATTTAAAGTCTAACAATTGGAGCATAATTCATGAATGTTCTTTCCGAGCGTTCTCAGTTTTTGAAACCCTTTTTTGAACCACATGAGTTTTTTTCATATGTTCATGTGCATTCGGACCAACCTGGTTTATGAGGAGGCTTTGTCATTGTCTATTTCATTTCAGACTACTAGATCTGCAAAAAGAAACCACTCCCATCAGCCCACCAACCCACTAGCGATAAAAGCAGCACGAGGTACAGGAGACGTATGATCAGCCCAGCAATCGAAAGAAGTCAATAGGTCGGGAAGCTATGGGTCTTCATGATATCATATGATCCTACAACTAGGCTTATATCGATACATTTTCATCACCTGTGCAAATAGACCAGCAGTATGGGCTGGTGGTGGTTCCCGATCTTGAACTGTAGGAGGTGTGCTGCCTGCGGGAATATTATATTATTTATTAATTGAATCAGCATTTTAGCATTTTTGGGTTGAATGCCATTGGAATTCAGATTGAAGTAATGCAATCGAGGAAACTTTTATTATGCACGAGTTTCTGCAATGGACTCAACGAACTTTATTAT
Organism: Pinus taeda; assembly: GCA_000404065.3. Lineage (NCBI taxonomy): Eukaryota > Viridiplantae > Streptophyta > Pinopsida > Pinales > Pinaceae > Pinus > Pinus taeda. The sequence continues at coordinate 36,332 of APFE031455761.1, forward strand.
GTTTGATAACTATTGTTTAAACATTTGACTGAACGAACTCTCTTGTTTGATAACTCTATTGTTTAATCATATTGACACATATATATTTAAAGTCTTCGATATTGCTTCTGCAATTGACTCGACCAACTCTCTTGTTTAATTATATTGGCACATATCTATGGAAAGTTTTTCAATTGATGGGATAATGCTCATACTTTTCATTGTTGTAGCCTTTGTGTGTTTTGTATGTAGCCTTTGTGTATTGTTTAATCATATTGACACACATCTATGGAAAGTCATCTTTAAACATTCCGCAATTGACTCAACCAACTCTCTTAAACATTCCGCAATTGACTAAACCAACTCTCTTGTTTGATGACTCTATTGTTTAATCATATTGCAATTGACTCAACCAACTTTTCTTGTTTGATGACTCTATGGAAAGTCTTTCAGTTGATGGGATAATGCTCATATAGCCTTTGTGTTTTGTATATGGACTCTAGTATTTGTGTATGTGTCCTCGTATTTTTCATTGATGTAGTCTGTGTTTTGTATATGATGGACTCTTGTATTTGTGTATGTAGCCTTTGTGCTTTGTGTTTTGTATATGATGGACTCTTGTATTTGTGTATGTAGCCTTTGTATTTTGTATATGGACTCTGGTATTTGTGTATGTGTCCTCGTATTTTTCATTGCTGTAGCCTGTGTTTTGTATATGATGGACTCTTGTATTCTTGTATTTGTGTATGTGTCCTCATATTTTTCATTGTTGTAGCCTGTGTAGCCTGTGTTTTGTATATGATGGATTTGTGTCCTCATATTTTTCATTGTTGTTGCCATCTGTGTTTTGTGTGATGGATTTGTGTCCTCATATTTTGTATACGATGGACTCTTGTATTCTTGTATTCTTGTATATTTTGTGTTTTGTATATGATGGACTCTTGTATTCTTGTATTTGTGTATGTGTCCTCATATTTTTCATTGTTGTAGCCTATGTAGCCTGTGTTTTGTATATGATGGATTTGTGTCCTCATATTTTTCATTGTTGTTGCAATCTGTGTTTTGTGTGATGGATTTGTGTCCTCATATTTTGTATACGATGGACTCTTGTATTCTTGTATTCTTGTATATTTTGTGTTTTGTATATGATGGACTCTTGTATTCTTGTATTTGTGTATGTGTCCTCATATTTTTCATTGCTGTAGCCTGTGTTTTGTATATGATGGATTTGTGTCCTCATATTTTTCATTGTTGTTGCAGTCTGTGTTTTGTGTGATGGATTTGTGTTCTCATATTTTGTATACAATGGATTTGTGTCCTCATATTTTTCATTGGCTGCAGCCTGTGTTTTGTATATGATGGATTTGTGTCCTCATATTTTTCATTGTTTACGATGGATTTGTGTCCTCATATTTTTCATTGGCTGCAGCCTGTGTTTTGTATATGATGGATTTGTGTCCTCATATTTTTCATTGTTGTAGCCTTTGTGTTTTGTATATGATGGACTCTTGTATTTGTGTTTTGTATATTTTTCATTGGCTGCAGCCTGTATATGATGGATTTGTGTTTTCATATTTTTCATTGTTGTAGCCTTTGTGTTTTGTATAATTGTTGTAGCCTTTGTGTTTTGTATATAATGGACTCTTGTATTTGTGTTTTGTATATGGCTATATGATGGACTCTTGTATTTGTGTTTTGTATATGGCCTTTGTGATTTGTATATGATGGACTTTTGTATTTGTGTTTTGTATTCGATGGATTTTTGTATTTGAGAGATTTTTCCTTGTGTCTTGTAATATTTCCATTTTTCCATTTAATAGAAAGCTTCATTTATGCCAATACCATTGTCGGCTGTAATATTTCGATTTTTCCATGTCGCTATAATAGGAAGCCTTTATTTATGCCAATGCCATTGGAGGTTTTATCTTTTCCATGTGTCCTGTAATATTGCGATTTTTCCATGTCGTAAAGCTTTATTTATGCCAATGCCATTCAAGGTTTTATCTTAGCGCCAGACAAATGCAGGAATGAATTTTAGTTGATTTAAAATTTAAAAGCCGTTCCAATTTTAAGTACTCCAAGTTTCGATACCATCCCATGTCTGCTACAAAACAAGGTGTAACAAGTGGAGGAAAAGGTGTCATTTAAAGTGTGGCATGCTATAAACAAGGTGTAACAAGTGGAGGAGGAAAGGAAACAAGGTATAACAAGTGGAGGAGGAAAGGAAACAATCTCGACAAATGCATGAATTTTAGTTGATTTAAAACTTAAAAGCTCTTCCAATTTTAAGTACTTTATTTATGCCAATGCCATTGGAGGTTTTATCTTTTCCATGTGTCCTGTAATATTGCGATTTTTCCATGTCGTAAAGCTTTATTTATGCCAATGCCATTGGAGGTTTTATCTTATTCACAAGACTTGCATGCTTAGCGCTCGACAAATGCATGAATTTTAGTTGATTTAAATAGGAAGCTTTATTTATGCCAATGGCATTGGAGGTTTTATCTTATTCACAAGACTTGCACGCTTAGCGCACGACAAATGCATGAATTTTAGTTGATTTAAAACTTAAAAGCTCTTCCAATTTTAAGTACTTTATTTATGCCAATGCCATTGGAGGTTTTATCTTTTCCATGTGTCCTGTAATATTGCGATTTTTCCATGTCGTAAAGCTTTATTTATGCCAATGCCATTCGAGGTTTTATCTTAGCACCTGACAAATGCATGAATGAATTTTAGTTGATTTAAAATTTAAAAGCCGTTCCAATTTTAAGTACTTCAAGTTTCGATACCATCCCATGTCTGCTACAAAACAAGGTGTAACAAGTGGAGGAAAAGGTGTCATTTAAAGTGTGGCATGTTATAAACAAGGTGTAACAAGTGGAGGAGGAATTGATCCAAATAGGCATAGATATAGATCTAAAGATCTAACTCGCTAGACAAGCAACTATGAATTGATCCAAATAGGCATAGATATAGATCTAAAGATCTAGCCCGCTAGACAAGCAACTAGATGTATTAAAGATCTAACTAGCTAGGCAAGCAACTAGATGTATTAATAGATGCAGAAAATTCAAATGGAAATGAAGGAAAAGAAGGCTAATTTACTTTATTGCTTGTTAGGATCCCTTTCCTTCCCTTCTTTCATGTGCTTTGCTATGATGAATTGATCCAAATAGGCATAGATATAGATCTAAAGATCTAACTCGCTAGACAAGCAACTAGATGTATTAAAGATCTAACTAGCTAGGCAAGCAACTAGATGTATTAATAGATGCAGAAAATTCAAATGGAAATGAAGGAAAAGAAGGCTAATTTAGTTTTTTGGTCTTTAGATTTCCGTAAAGAAGGCTAATTTACTTTATTGGTTGTTAGATTAATAGATGCAGAAAATTCAAATGGAAATGAAGGAAAAGAAGGCTAATTTACTTCATTGGTGGTTAGATTTCCGTATCAAACATTCGGGCGGATTTCAACTCATATAATTGATATTGATTTTCATTTTTCAGGATTTTATTTCCAACCCTGAGGTTTTTTTTGGGATTTTATTTCTCAAAGAGACATACAATTCTTAAACAATTAAGAATTATAAAATCATCAAATTTAAAAGTTTATAAAATCATCATAAACTTTGAAGTTATTTAAAAAGTTTAAAAATTCATAAAATCATTATAAAATTTAAAATTTTATTAAATTCAAAAAATCATCATTAAAATTTAAAAAGGTTAATAAATCAATTCTTAAATAAAAGTTTATAAAATCAATTCTTAAATAATTAAGAATTATAAAATCATCAAATTTAAAAGTTTATAGAATCATCATAAACTTCGTAGTTATTTAAAAAGTTTAAAAATTCATAAGACCATTATAAAATTTAGAAGTTATAAATTCATAAAATCATCCTAAAATTTAAAAGCATCATAAACTTCAAAGTTATTCTAAGTTTATAAAATCATCCTAAAATTTAAAAGTTTATAAATTCATAAAATCATCATAAAATTTAAAAGCATCATAAACTTCAAAGTTATTAAGTTTATAAAATCATCATAAAATTTAAAATTCATAATTCATAAAATTTAAAAGTTTATAAATCCACAAAAGCATCATAAAATTTAAAAGTTTATAAATTCATAAAATCATCATAAAATTTAAAAGCATCATAAACTTCAAAGTTATTCTAAGTTTATAAAATCATCATAAAATTTAGAAGTTTATCAAATGATCATCAAATTTAAAAGTTAATAAAATCATCATAAAATTTAAAAGTTTATAAATTCATAAAATCATCATAAAATTTAAAAGTTAATAAAATCATCATAACATCATAAAATTTAAAATTAAAAGTTAATAAAATCATCATAAAATTTAAAAGTTTATAAATTCATAAAATCATCATAAAATTTAAAAGTTAATAAAATCATCATAACATCATAAAATTTAAAAGTTCAAAAATTCATAAAATTCATAAAATCATCATAAAATTTAAAAGCATCATAAACTTCAAAGTTATTCAATATCAATCAGTCACCTAGATTATGCTTTTATCCATACTAAATGCCCAAAACATTAAGTAAATGCACACGATTGCACTATAATCAAAGTATTTGTTGAGTGGTATCTCACCTTCATTCAATAGAAATGCCAGATGGTGAGAGGTTTCATGAGATGGTGGAGTTATTATACAATCATAATCAAACAATGTGTAGGGTTTTTGGCTAGAAGTTTGTCCAAAATAGGAGAAACAATTTTTTCCTTCGAGGTTACCCATTTTGGTGGGTAACATGGCCTTAAATAATTTATTACTTGATTATGGCAAGTTGTGAAGTGGCTTTTGCACAACATCAATTTATTGATTTGGTATGGTATAATAACTCTTAAGGCAGAAAAAAGTTCTTAAAAGATTGAATGGAAAAGTGTCTGTGAAGTGCAAATCCCATCTAAGGAAGGGTATTGCTACTTGAACACATCTTATTTTCTTGAAAATGTATGACATTTGAGAATGATCTCCAATTTAAATGAAATCTCTTTGAGCAATTGTATTGAAATTTTCCGAAAATTCTGTTTTACCTTGTGATTGTGTTCTAAAATGTTATTAGCCTAGATATTGATTTGGACGAATATCCACATTTTCAGTTGAATCTATGTACAAAGGCCATAGATTTCTTTTATTGTTGAATCTATGTACAAAGGCCATAGATTTCTTTTATTGTTTCTCTGATTGAAGGTTGAGCTACACATGGGGCAACAATATCAACTCTGCGTCATAACTTCTAATTGAGCTACACATGGGGCAACAATATCAACTCTGCGTCATAACTTCTAATGTAAACTGTATATGTTACATTCAAATTATAAATTGCATTTTTTTTCTTAGTTATGTAATAATATTAGTTAATATATGAATTTGTTGAATTATTTTTAAGATAAAAACATTTCATTAATAATAACTAAACTAGTTCTCAACACCGTAATACATAATATTAAAACATAAATTAACCATTTTATAATTATTACTCACACACACAATAAATAAACAATTTGTTGTAAGTTAGAAAAAAATCATTATACTATTTTGGTATTTCAAGTGTATGTTAAGATGGTTAGTGTCCTCTCAGGTTGTGTGAAGCTTCAAATTTTGGACCTATTTTGGGTATATGATCAATGCGAGGATTTGTGACATATTTGATTTGTTTGTAAGATGGGGCAGAGTAAATGAAATAAATGAGGATAGAAAATGCCATGCATGATATAGAACAAACCTGCACTACGATCCATCATTGTGCGTAGTGATTCCCATTTTAAATAACGAGGATGAATTTTTGAAAGATATATTGTCCTCGTGCCGTGGAAGTACATTCTGGCACGATATGGACTAATATATGCCATTGTAGAACACAAATTGAGGATGATCTTGTACCACAGTCAATAGAGAGGCTTTGGGTAGTTATTGGATTGATTTAGTTGTTTCAACACTTTTTTATGACGAGGAATCATGTTTGTGCATGTCAAAGAAGGGAGAAAATACCTATATTTGTTCCAAGACCAAGTAGTGTTGTCATTGTTTCCAAGTGGCATGATTGTTTTGTTGCCAAGTGGCACAATATCTATTGACAAGTGGTGCCATGCTATGTTGCCAAATGGCGCTATGATGTGCTATCAAGTGGCACTATGATATGTTGCCAAGTGGCTCCATGATATGTTTCAAAATGGCTCCATGACTCGTTGCGAAATGGTGCCATTGATTTGTTGCCAAATCACAACAGTGATCTATTGCCAATTGCTGCAACTAATATAGTCACTTATGGTCAACAACTAGCTTGCCTAGGGCCCTCAGATCTTACCACTCGATTGGTCACAAGTGGCGGGACCCAGGCCCTTGGATATGGGTGTTGAATGGGCGATAAGTGGCGCCCTCAAATCTGGCTGTTGGATGGGTGGCAAGTGGTGGGCCTAGGAGCCTTAGATTTAGGTGCTCCATGTGACGAGTGGTACGCTGAGGTCCCTCGGATCTGGTTGTTGAATCAATTACAAGTGGTTTCCCCAAGTCACTTGGATATGGATGTTGAATTGATGACAAGTGGCCTTCCCAAGTCCCTCATATCAGGGCGCTAGATCGACGACAAGTGGCTTGCCCATGAATTGATGACAAGTGGCCTTCCCAAGTTCCTCATATCAGGGCGCTAGATCGACGACAAGTGGCTTGCCCATGCTCCTCTGATTTTGGCCCTCTATAAGTGGCTTCCCTTTGATTTGGTTCTCGATGGGTGAAACGTGTTGGGTTTAGCCCCGTCAGATCTATGCGTTAGATGGGTGAGACGAGGCAGGCTCAGGACCCCTGGATTCGTGCATTGGATGGGCAACAAGTCGTGGGGCCACTCCCCTATGTTTATGTCGCTAGATGTGTGACAAGTGGCCTCCCAAGTCCTTGTGGTTGATGGATGACAGTGGCAAGGTCAAGGCCCTCGGATCTAGGTTATTTTGGATGCCAAGTGGCACGTTGAGGTCCCTCTGATATGGGCTCTCAATGGAGGACAACTAGCAGGGTAAGGTCCCTTTGATCAGGACACTAGATGTGTGACAAGTGGCTTGCCTAGTCCCCATCTATTTGGGAGATTGATTGATGATAAGTGGCTTTCTTAGGACCCTCTGATTTGTGCACTTGATGGATGACCAGTGGCTTGCTCAAGTCCCTTCGATTTGGGTGCTCGATGCATAAAAGTGGTTTGTCCAAGGCCTTCAGGCCTGGGCTCTCTTTAGATGACAAGTGGCAGGTTGAGGCCCCTCAGATATGTTTTCTAAATGGATGACAAGTGGCAGGTTGAGGGCCCTCTTATTTGGGCTCCCATGGAGGACAAGTGGTAGGCTTAGGTCCCTTCAATTAGGCCACTGGATGTGTGACAAGTGGCTTGGCCAAACCCCTCCGATGTCGGTGCTTGATGGATGACAAGTGGCCCACCTATATCCCTCTAATTTGGGTGTTCAATAGATGATAAGTACTCTCCCCAAGTCTGTCAATTATGGGTGTTCAATGGATGACAAGTGGCTTACCCAAGGTTGTCAGTTCAGGTTGTTGCATGGGCAACAAGTGGTGGGTTAAGGGTCCTCAGATCTAGGCATTGCATGGGAAAAAAGTGGCATGCCTAGGGCCTTCAAGTTTTCCCTCTTGATGCGTGACAAGTGGGGGGATTAGTACCCTGAGATTTGGGCTCTAGATGGATGACAGATGGCAAGATGAAGACCCTTGGATTTGGTCTCTCATGGAGGACAAGTTGTAGGCTCAAGTCCCTCCAAGCTAGAAATTGGATTTTCCCTATTGATGGGTGAAGAGTAGCAAGATTAGGGCCCTCAAATCTGGGCACTCGATGGAAGTGGCGAGTTAAGGGCCCTAAGATCTAGGATTTGGATGGAGGACAAGTGCTAGGCTCAGGTCCCTTAGAACTGAGTGCTCATTGGTTGGAAGTGGTGGGTGCAGTTCCCTTAGATCAGGGCGATGCACGTGCGACAAGTGGTCTTCCCATGGCCCTTTCATGTGTTCGCAGGCTCAAGATCGTTAAATATGTGTGCTAAATGACTGACAAAATGCTTGCTCAAGGTCCACGGATTTGGGTGCTCGATGGTAGACAAGTGGTCTGGTTAGTGCCCTCAGATATGGGCATTGCATGGGAAACGAGTGGCGGGTTAAGGGCCCTTAGATCTGGGCATTGCATGGGAAACAAGTGGCGGGATTAGGGCCCTTGGATATGCCCTATTGATGGATGCCATGTGGCAGGCTCAAGGCCCTCAGATCTGCCTTCTTGATGGGTGCCAAGTGGTGGGCTCAATTCCCTCATATCTACCCTCTGTATTGGCAACAATTGATGGGTTTAGGCTCATTGGATTTGCAACGCTTGATGGGCAACAAGTGGTGGGTGTAGGTCCCTTGGATCAGGCCATTTCATGGGAAATAAGTGGTCTAATGAAACCTTCAGAGGCATTGGCACGTTGACAAGTGGAGGGCTTAGTTTCGTTGGATCAACATGTTGGATGAGTGACAAATGGCTTGCGCAAGGTCCTTGTATCTGGGCATCGACATAGTTCATGTGGATTGGGTGCTGCATGGGCAACAAGTGGCTTGTTCAAGGCCCTCAAATCTTCCCTCTTGATGGGTCAAAAGCGACATGCTCAGGTTCCTTGGATATACGATTGTATTTTTCGACATATAAGTTATACAATGTGTAAGTTATTAGGTGGTTAAGTGATGTTCCCTTTCAACAAATAACTTATCCAATAGACAAGTGACGTAACTTATCTGATAACTTATTCCACAAAAAGGAACATCACTTATCCTAGAACTTATCCTTAACTAGCAACTTATCCCTAAAAGAGAACTTATATGTTGAAAAGGAACATTACTTATCTAATAAATTATCCTTAACTGATAATTTATCTGCTAATAACTTATCCCTAACAAATAAATTATCGTTAATAAATTATCCCTAACAGATAACTTATCCCTAACTTATATCCAATAACTTATACTTAATAGATAACTTATTTGTTGATAACTTATCTCTAACAGATAACTTGTCATGGGCTACTTAACAAATAAATTGCTGAAAATAAACATTACTTATCCACCCAATAACTTATTAGCATGATAACTTGTCCGCCGAAAAGGAACACCACTTATCCTAATAACTTATGTGTCGAAAAGGAAACTTCTTATTTGCCTATAACTTATTTTCCGGAAAGGAACATCACTTATCTGCAACATAACTTATACACTGAAAAGGAACATCACTTGTCCATCGAATAACTTATCTGATGGTTGATAAGGAATGTCACTTCTTGCTTTGGAGCATCTATAAAGCTCCATTCTAGCGTGCAATTCAATCATAGTTTCCTCTTAAACTTTGAAGGAACTACACAAATCTATCTTCCTACTTACGAAAAGTAGCACCTTTTCCTTCAAGGTATGGCTTTTCTTTAACTGGTCCGCTTTTTCATGTCAAATCTTGAGCTTTTAGATGGCTATGAAAGGGCGAAGGAAATGTGTTTATTGTTTTCCGTATATTGTTGTATGTTGCATTTAATATTTATTGCTTGCAAATTTGCGTATTGTAGTGTCGCATGGGACCTCTAATCTTATAATCCAATCAAAATTCAAATTAAACATGATTTAATTGAGGGTTTGATCTCACTTCTAGGAAAACTAGACTTTTCAAGCTCGAAAGCAATGGCTTTCCACATTGTTAAAAACCCTCATATGGGCACTAAGAGAGTGATCAATTTAACTCTTGAATCCTTCTGGGATGGCAAGAGCTCTACTGATGATCTTGAGGCCATGGTCAAGGCACTAGAGGCTTTCCTCTGGAAGTAGATGGTAGCTACCAGAGTGAAATTGATTCCCAACAATGTCTTGTTGTATTAGAATTCAGTTTTGACACCACTATCATACCTGGAGTTGTTCCTCCCAAGTATGGCTTTGTTGTTAGGGATATTGGCTTTGACATTCAATTTTTCATGGCTTGAGGAAATGCCATGGTCCCTGCAATGGAGATGACCAAGTGGTTTGACACTAACTAGCAAGTTCGATCTTGATGAACTTGACCTTTCTGTGAGGATTGCTAAGTCTAGTTATTGGGCATTAGGCCAGGATCTACGCAGATTGTGTTGTTGGTTGGTTCAAGGCCCTCGGTTCTGGACGCTGGATGGGCAACAAGTGGCTTGCCTAGGTCCTAGGATCTGGATGATGGGTGGATGGCATGTGGTTGGTTCAAGGCCTTTATATCTGGACGTGGATGAGTGACAAGTGGCTTGCCTAGGCCCCTTTGATTTTGGCCCTTTATAGTTGACAAGTGGCAGGGTCAAGCCCCTTCGATTAGGACGTTGGATGTGTGACAAGTGGTATGCCGAGGGCCCTTGAATATGAGTACTTTATCGATGATAAGTGGTGGGCTCAGGGACCTCTGATATGGGCTTTCTTGGATGACAAGCGGCATGCTATGGGCCCTTGGATCTGAGCCCTCTTGAATGAGAAGTGGTGAGTTGAGGGCCCTCAGATATGGGCTCCAGATGGATGAAAAGTGGCGGGCTGAGGGCCCTCAAATATGGGCTCCAGATAGATGAAAAGTGGCGGTTGAGGGCCCTTAGAGGTTTTATATGGATGACAAGTGACATGCTCATGCTCAGGTCAATGGATGTATGATAAGTGGTATGACGAGGGCCCTCGAATTTGGGTGCTTGATCGATGACAAGTGATGGGCTCAGGGTCCTCGGATATGGGTTCTCTTGGATGACAAGTGGTGTGCTATGGGCACTTGGATCTAAGCCCTCGAGTGAGAAGTGGTGATTTGAGGGCCCTCGGATATGGGTACTAGATGGGGGAAAAGTTGTGGGCACTCAGAGGTTCTAAATGGATGACAAGTGACATGCTCATGTCCCTTCGATTTGGGCTCTTGATCGAGGACATGTGGCAAGCTCAAGTCCCTCTGATTGGGCAACTAGGTGAGTGACAAATGGCCTACCAAGGCCCTTTGATCTTGGTGCTTGAAGAATGACAAATGGCTTGTTCTAGTCTCATTGATCTAAGCACTCGATGGATGACAAGTGGCCTGCATAGTTCCCTTCAATTTGGGCACTCGATGGATGAAAAGTGCCTTGCTCAGGGTCTCCAAACTGTGCACTTGATGAATGACAAGTAGCTTGCCTAAGGTCCCTCTGATTTGGGTGATGGATGAGAGGTGGCTTGCCCAGGTCCCTCTGATTTGGGTGCTCAATGGATGAGAAGTGGCTTGCCTAAGCTGTTGGATTTGGGTGCTCAATGGATGACAAATTGCTTGCCTAGGGCTGCTGGATTTGGGTGCTTGATGGATGAGAAGTGGCTTGCCCAGGTTTGTTGGATCTGGGTGCTTGATAGATGACAAGTGGCCAGTTCACATCCCTTGGATTTGAGTGCTCGATGATGACAAGTTGCTTGCCTAGAGTTGTTGGATTTGGATGCTTAATGGATGACAAGTGGCTTGCCCAGGGTTGTTGGATCTGGGTGCTCGATAAATGGCAAGTGGCCAGTTCACATCACTTGGATTTGAGTGCTCGATGGATGACAAGTGGTGGGCTTAGGGCCCTCAGATCTTGGCACTCTATAGATAACAAGTGGTGGGCTTAGGGCCTCAGATCTAGGTGGTGGGCTTAGGGCCCTCAGATTTGTTGGTTCAATCATTGACAAGTAGCCTGCTTAGTGCCTTTGGATCTGCATGTTTAATGGGAAACAAGTGCCCTGTTCGGCACCCTTGGATTTGGACATTGCATGGGTGACAAGTGGCTTGCCTGGCCCATTTGATTTTGGTCCTCAGTCACTGACAAGTGGCAGGGTCAAGGCCCTTGGATCTAGTCTCTCGATGGGTGACATGTGGAGGGCCCTAAGCCCTTGGATATGCTCATCGTATGGATGACAAGTGGCAAGCTTAGGCCCCTCTAATCTATGAACATGGGCAACCCCTTCGATTAGGTCCCCAAATATGTGACAAGTGGTGGGGTGTCGACCATGTCGTTGGATGTGTGACAAGTGGTTTGTCCAAGGCCTTTGAATTTGGTGCTTGATTGATGATAAGTGGTGGGCTCAAGGCCCTTGGATTTGGGCTCTCTTGGATTATAAGTTGTGGGATGAGGGTCTAGGATTTGGGCTTTAGATGGATGACCACTGGTAAGTTGAGGGCCTTTGATCTGGGATCTCATCGAGGACGAGTGGTAGGCTCAAGGCCATCTAGACATGCCATTGGATGTGTGTCAAGTGCCCTGCCTAGGGCCTTCCGATCTTTGTGTTTGATAAGTTTGATAAATGATAGGTGCCCTCAGAAGGTGCCTTTGATCTAGGCACTTTATGGATGACAAGTGGCTTGCCCATGTTCCTCTAATCTATGTGACAAGTGCCTTGCTTATATCCCCTTATATCCCTCTAATCTGGGTGCTTGATGGATGACAAGTGCCCCACTTATATCCCCTTATATCCCTCTAATCTAGGTGCTAGATGGATGACAAGTACACTGTCTAGGTTTGTGGGATTTACGCGTTTGATAGATGACAAGTGGCGTAGATCTAATGTCTAAGATCTAGTGCTTAGGGCCTTGCCAATGGTTGAGTCTATTTATAGTCTATGGGTGGGTGGTATGGGACAACCCATGATATTTTAAGAATGGGACCAAATAAATGAATGCTATTTTAACATCCACGAGTTGGAGTGTCAAATAATATATTACTTTGGAGTGAAAATAATATATTAGTATTGTTTAGGAGATTGATCTTAGGACCAGGTCGTATACATGATTTATTTGTGGGGTGGAAAACGGTCGGCATATTCTCCACTCGCTTGTTGTCCCCCTATCCGAAGGTTGGGCGGGAGCTACACGAAATCACCTATATACGTAAGATAGAATCTACCCCACAACACCAAGATATCGTAGTCATTTCGTTGTAGTGAGTCTCGGTCCGACGATGGATAGGTAAAACGACCATCAGTAACAAGCCAAGCAGCGAACCAACCCCGGAGATCCAATGGCCAAGATTTAGCGGCCAGGGCACCGCCAAGTGGCGGAGACCAGTAGGCCAGATGTCGTGTCCATCTCACTGCCAAGTGCGCAATACCAATGGACCAGAGGACTTGTCCAACGCACTTCCAGGTGGCGCAATATCAATGGGCCAGAAGTCTTGTCCAACACACTGCCAGGTGGCTCTTCCCCTGGTCAATGGGTAAGTTATCTGATAGCTTCTGGGCAGATCGTAGATGGCGTATCTACTAGTAGCTTATCTCCATATAAGCTATAAGATGAGAGCGTATCTACCAATATCTTATCTCCATATAAGTTATCACCATGTAAGTTATTAGAGAATAGTGTATCTTCCATATCTTATCTCCATATAAGTTATCACCATATAAGTTATTAGACAGTCGCTCATCTTCCATATGTTATCTCCATAGAAGTTATCATATAAGTTCTCAGATGATAGCGTATCTACCAATAAGTTATATCATATAAGTTCGTTGTTGATAGCTATCAACCAATCAGTTATCAGATAATAGCGTATGGGACAATTCGTATCTTCATAGAAGTTATCATCCTATAAGTGATAAGATGATAGCGTATCTACTATAACTTTTCTGTCTATAAGTTATCATCTAATAGATTATCTACAATAACTTCTTTTCATATAAGTTACCCGTCTATAACCTATCAGATAATATCCTAATAAATTATGTTAATATAAGTTATCCGCCTGTAAGTTATCAGATGATATCTTATCTACCAAGTTATCATATGATAATTATTAGAACATTGCCAATCTGGGCCGTCAGATCTGACATCTATCCAAATATGAGCCGTTGGATCTCGCCAATCTGGGCCGTCAATCTGGAACGTCAAATCTCGCCAGATCTGGCCGTTGGATATCGCTCATTCTAAATTGTTGGATCTCGCTCAATGTGGACCGCTAGATCTCACCAGATCTGGGCCGTTGGATCCTGCTCAATCTGAACCGTTCGATCTTTCTCAATCTGGACCGTTAGATCTGGCAGATCTGGGTCGACCGTTGGATTTAAGAAAATATGGGCCATTAGATCTGCCAGATCTGGGCCGTCGGATCTGCCAAATCTGGGCCGTTAGATCTGGCTCAATCTAAACGGTTGGATCTGGTTCAATCTAGACCGTCAGATTTCGCCATTTGCCGCAATATCTACGGTCAAGATTTTCACAAAAATTTAATCATAAAAAATGAATGTTCACTTATATAACCCGGAACGCAGCATCAAAGAAAATAACATATGAAACGACGAATGGAAACCACACTTATGGGGTTCAACGGTGATGATTCGGGTAATATTGTTCTATCTACAAGAATTTGTCATTTGAAGTGATTACTGATGATGCATTTATCTGTATGTGTGGTGAAAGATACATTTTGTCATTTCATGATAGATTCAAACCCTCATAATCTATGATCTTGTCTACATTAGCAAGTTTTGTTGTAAGAACTTTATGGTTATCTCAAAGAAATAAGGACGGGTTATTTCAGCTTGTAATCTACAGGTAAAATCACCATTATTCTCTTAGTAGAGTGACGTCCGTCAAGGATTTATTAGACCCCAGTTGTAGTATACAGATTTGGAAATTACACACAATAAACGAAAAATAATTTATAAAAACCAAACTTATGAGGTTCTTCAAACGGTGATGAATGTTATGATAATTAGCAGAACGGCCCAATTGAATTCCACATAGACGGATTCAAAAAATTGCGGACAGTTTGGAAATTTTCACCGGTTCTCTCAATGCCCAATTTTTGCAAAAGGCCTACGAATCACAACAAAGGATTTTGCTCGACTTGAACTGTTGTATTCCTCATTAATTCATGGAATTTGCAAATTTAAGGTGGAAGTTGATTGAGCGATGAATTGAAATCAGATTGGAAGAAAATGATCGATTGGATCTCCACGGGCTCTGCTCAATGGATGTTACACAGTAGATATCCACAAGAAGGACGATGGTCTGGTGCGTGGCGCTACCAGAGCTGCTTTGGCACTGAACTCTGAGGCAATATTTAAGACCATTACCCAGCTGACTCGTGGGAAATGTGCGTCCCACGTTGCCCTCTCTGTGCAGACGCTTGGAATGTAGCTCTATGAGCCGTGGACGCTGCCAAATCGATTTGGACAGATGCGTTAACTGAAGGGAATAATGGAAATACCATTTATCCCACATGAGAAAGGCTAAATTCTATTCCTACTCTTCATAATCACTGCACGTTGGAGCTACAGTCGAAAGACGCCACATGGCGCAAACGGGCTCGAGAGCTTCCATGGCCCACTTCCAGCTACTCCACAGCGCCAAGTGTCCCATATTGGACGGCCCACTTCCAGCTACTCACAGCGCCACATGTCCCATACTAGACGGCCCACTTCCAGCTACTCCACGGCGCCACGTGTCCCATATTGAACGGCCCACATCCAGCTCCTCCACGGCGCCACGTGTCCCATATTGGATGGCCCACATCCAGCTCCTCCACGGCCCACATCCAGCTCCTCCACGGCGCCACGTGTCCCATATTGGACGGCCCAGATCCAGCGGCTCTGATGGCGCCACGTGTCGCCCATCTCACGGCCCAGATCCAGCGGCTCTGATGGCGCCACGTGTCCCATATTAGACGGCCCAGATCCAGCCGCTCTGATGGCGCCACGTGTCCCATATTAGACGGCCCAGATCCAGCGGCTCTGATGGCGCCACATGTCACCCATCTGACGGCCCAGATCCAGCGGCTCTGATGATGCCACGTGTCCCATATTAGACGGCCCAGATCCAGCGGCTCTGATCGCGCCACATGTCGCCCATCTGACGGCCCAGATCCAGCGGCTCTGATGGCGCCACGTGTCGCCCATCTGATGGCCCAGATCCAGCGGCTCCGATGGCGCCACGTGCCCCATATTAGACGGCCCAGATCCAGCGGCTCTGATGGCGCCACGTGTCCCATATTGGACGGCCCAGATCCAGCGGCTCTGATGGCGTCACGTGTCCCATATTGGACGGCCCAGATCCAGCGGCTCTGATGGCGCCACGTGTCCCATATGAGACGGCCCAGATCCAGCGGCTCCGATGGCGCCACGTGTCCCATATTAGACGGCCCAGATCCAGCGGCTCCGATGGCGCCACGTGTCGCCCATCTGACAGCCCAGATCCAGCGGCTCTGATGATGCCACGTGTCCCATATTAGACGGCCCAGATCCAGCGGCTTTGATGGCGCCACGTGTCCCATATTAGACGGCCCAGATCCAGCGGCTCTGATGGCGCCACGTGTCGCCCATCTGACGGCCCAGATCCAGCGGCTCTGATGATGCCACGTGTCCCATATTAGACGGCCCAGATCCAGTGGCTCTGATGGCGCCACGTGTCGCCCATCTGACGGCCCAGATCCAGCGGCTCCGATGGCACCACGTGTCCCATATTGGACGGCGCAGATCCAGCGGCTCTGATGGCGCCACGTGTCCCATATTGGGCGGCCCAGATCCAGCGGCTCCGATGGCGCCACGTGTCCCATATTAGACGGCCTAGATCCAGCAGCTCCGATGGCGCCACGTGTCGCCCATCTGACGGCCCAGATCCAGTGGCTCTGATGATGCCACGTGTCCCATATTAGACGGCCCAGATCTAGCGGCTCTGATGGCGCCACATGTCGCCCATCTGACGGCCCAGATCCAGTAGCTCTGATGATGCCACGTGTCCCATATTAGACGGCCCAGATCCAGCGGCTCTGATGGCGCCACGTGTCCAATATTGGACGGCCCAGATCCAGCGACTCCGATGGCGCCACGTGTCCCATATTAGACGGCCCAGATCCAGCGGCTCCGATGGCGCCACGTGTCCCATATTAGACGGCCCAGATCCAGCGGCTCCGATGGCGCCACGTGTCCCATATTGGACGGCCCAGATCCAGCGGCTCCGATGGCGCCACGTGTCCCATATTAGACGGCCCAGATCCAGCGGCTCCGATGGCGCCACGTGTCCCATATTAGACGGCCCAGATCCAGCGGCTCTAATGGTGCCACGTGTCCCATATTGGACGGCCCAGATCCAGCGGCTCTGATGGCGCCACGTGTCCCATATTGGACGGCCCAGATCCAGCGGCTCCGATGGCGCCACGTGTCCCATATTAGACGGCCCACATCCAGCCGCTCTGGTGGCGCGTGTCTCCCATCTGACGGCCCACATCCAGCCGCTCTGGTGGCGCCACGTGTCTCCCATCTGACGGCCCACATCCAGCCACTCAGATGATGTCACGTGTCTCCCATCTGACGGCTCTGATGATGCCACGTGTCCCATATTAGACGGCCCACATCCAGCGGCTCTGATGGCGCCACGTGTCCCATATTAGACGGCCCACATCCAGCCGCTCTGGGGCGCCACGTGTCCCATATTAGACGGCCCAGATCCAGCGGCTCTGATGGCGCCACATGTCGCCCATCTGAAGGCCCAGATCCAGCGGCTCTGATGATGCCACGTGTCCCATATTAGACGGCCCAGATCCAGCGGCTCTGATGGCGCCACGTGTCCAATATTGGACGGCCCAGATCCAGCGACTCCGATGGCGCCACATGTCCCATATTAGACGGCCCAGATCCAGCGGCTCCGATGGCGCCACGTGTCCCATATTAGACGGCCCAGATCCAGCGGCTCCGATGGCGCCACGTGTCCCATATTAGACGGCCCAGATCCAGCGGCTCCGATGGCGCCACGTGTCCCATATTAGACGGCCCAGATCCAGCGGCTCCGATGGCACCACGTGTCCCATATTAGACGGCCCAGATCCAGCGGCTCTGATGGCGCCACGTGTCCCATATTGGACGGCCCAGATCCAGCGGCTCCGATGGCGCCACGTGTCCCATATTAGACGGCCCACATCCAGCCGCTCTGGGGCGCCACGTGTCCCATATTAGACGGCCCACATCCAGCCGCTCTGGTGGTGCGTGTCTCCCATCTGACGGCCCACATCCAGCCGCTCTGGTGGCGCCACGTGTCTCCCATCTGACGGCCCACATCCAGCCACTCAGATGACGTCACGTGTCTCCCATCTGATGGCTCTGATGATGCCACGTGTCCCATATTAGACGGCCCAGATCCAGCGGCTCTGATGGCGCCACATGTCGCCCATCTCACGGCCCAGATCCAGCGGCTCTGATGATGCCACGTGTCCCATATTAGACGGCCCAGATCCAGCGGCTCCGATGGCGCCACGTGTCCCATATTAGACGGCCCAGATCCAGCGGCTCCAATGGCACCACGTGTCCCATATTAGACGGCCCAGATCTAGCGGCTCCGATGGCGCCACGTGTCCCATATTAGACGGCCCAGATCCAGCGGCTCCGATGGCGCCACGTGTCCCATATTAGACGGCCCAGATCCAGCGACTCCGATGGCGCCACGTGTCCCATATTAGACGGCCCAGATCCAGCGGCTCTGATGGCGCCACGTGTCCCATATTGGATGGCCCAGATCCAGTGGCTCTGATGGCGCCACGTGTCCCATATTGGACGGCCCAGATCCAGCGGCTCCGATGGCGCCACGTGTCCCATATTAGACGGCCCCACGTGTCCCATATTAGACGGCCCACATCTAGCCACTCTGGTGGCGCCACGTGTCCCATATTAGACGGCCCACATCCAGCCGCTCTAGTGGCGCCACGTGTCTCCCATCTGACGGCCCACATCCAGCCACTCAGATGACGTCACGTGTCTCCCATCTGACGGCCCACATGCAGCCACTCAGATGACGCCACGTGTCTCCCATCTGACGGCCCAGATGCAGCCACTCAGATGACGCCACGTGTCGCCCATCTGACGGCCCAGATCCAGCCACTCAGATGACGCCACGTGTCGCCCATCTGACGGCCCAGGTCTAGCCGCTGTGATGGCGCCAGGTGTCGCCCATCTGACAGCCCAGGTCTAGCCGCTGTTATGGCGCCAGGTGTCGCCCATCTGACGGCCCAGGTCTAGCCGCTGTTATGGCGCCACGTGTCACCCATCGAACGGCTCTGATGGCGCCACTTGTCACATATCCAACGGCCAAGGTCTGGCCTGTCTGATGGCGCCACTTGTCATCATCTGACAGCCCAGATCCAACCGTTCTGATGGCGCCACTTGTCACGCATATGACGGACCAGATCTGACCATTCTGGTGGCGCCACTTGTCGCTCATCGAAGGGCGACAGATCTGACCGAGGTCTAGCCGCTGTTATGGCGCCAGGTGTCGCCCATCTGACGGCCCAGGTCTAGCCGCTGTTATGGCGTCACGTGTCAAATATCGAATGGCTCTGATGGCGCCACTTGTCACATATCCAACGGCCAAGGTCTGGCCTGTCTGATGGCGCCACTTGTCATCATCTGACAACCCAGATCCAACCGTCCTGATCCAACCGTTCTGATGGCGCCACTTGTCGCTCATCGAAGGGCGACAGATCTGACCGAACTGGTGATGCCACTTGTCAGGCATATGACGGACCCGATCTGGCCGCTCTATAGTGGCGCCACTTTTCACGCATCTGATGGACCCGAACTCGCCGCTCCGATGGCACCACTTGGCAGTCATCCTACGGTCCAAACCTGGCAGCCCTGGTGATGCCACTTGCCAGTCATCCGACCACCCAACCCACGTAGACCTGCCAACCCACTGTACATATAAAGAGTTCCGGAGCAGCTAGTGGGTGGCATGTGGGATAAAAGGAGGTATCAGCGCGTTCACGCTTCATACGGAGTCCAAACCCCAACTCTCTTTCAATATCCAGAGAGTCTAGGAGTTTGAACTTCTTTCTTCATCGAAAACGAGACCTGCTACTGTGGATTTTTGCAAGAAGAGCTCCAATGACTTCGACAACCACATTGAAACCCCTAGACTCGAGCTCTGCAGCTGAAAGGACTGAGTTAGTTAAACTAGGAATATTACTTATTACTAGACTGTTATGACACGTTTCAGAGAGAGCGGTTGCTTTTTGTTTTCTCTCCACATTTCAGCGTGCCTACGAACACAAGCTATTTTGTATATTGAGGTATATATTAAATCGTAATCAGTCCTATTGAAATTAACCGGTTTGGGCTTCGTCTGATTCAGCTCTATGCCGAGTTAATTATATGAATTGAAATTGAAAGCATTAATTCATAATTATAAAATTTGTGTTGGCTGGCTTTTCCATATATTCAGATGAGTAATAAAAAATCTCCCTAAATCCCATCAGGAAAAGACATTATTTCATTGATTTTCCAGATGAGTGTGTAAAAAAACAAAATTGTGCATCAATTAAGATTTGATTTCATATCAATAGTAAAAATCTCCCTAAAAATCTGATCAGGAAAGGACATTATTTCATTGATTTTCCATACTAAAAAAAAGTTTGCATTAATTAAATCATATTAATAGTAATTTTCATCCATTCAAATTATATGTTAGATCTCTTAAAACATCCATCAACTAAAAGGCGACTAAGCAAAGGACATTATTTCCATTAATCAATGTTTCATCTTAATCAAGATTGTGTTAAATCTCTTAGAACATCCATTATTTCATTGATTTTCCATATATTCAGATGAGTGTGTAAAAAAACAAAGTTGTGCATTGATTTCATATTAATAATAAAAATCTCCCTAAATCCAATTAGGAAAGGACATTATTTCATTGATTTTCCATATAAAAATTAGGAAAGGACATTATTTCATTGATTTTCCATATAAAAAACAAAGTTTGCATCAATTAACATTTGATTTCATATCAATAGTAATTTTCATCCATTAAAATGTGTTAGATCTCTTAAAACATCCATCAACTAAAAGACATTATTTCCATTAATCAATGTTTCATCTTAATTAAGATTATGTGTTAAATCTCTTAGAACATCCATCGTGTATGCTATAAAGTAGGGCTTTACTTTCACAAGTGAAGAGAAAGAAACAAGAAACAATATTGAAGTGTGACAAAAACAACGCTCCAAAAACAAAGTTGTGTATTCTATCAAGCGGGGCTTGAAAAGTGAGGAGAAGGAAAACAAAGTTGTGTATGCTATAAAGCAAGGTTTGACAAGTGAAAAGAAAGAAACAATATAGTGAAGTAAAAGAAACAATATAGTAAAGTAAAGTAAAAGAAACAATATAGTAAAGTAAAGAGAAAGAAACAATGTAGTAAATCAAAATCTCAGTTAAAGAGTTTTTAATTTTTGACATTATTTCCATTTGAAATGTGTCATAATATGAATTACAAATTTTTGACATTATTTCCATTTGGAATGTGTCATAATATAAATTACATATTTAGAGTATGTCATGTTATAAAACAAGGTTATTAGCCTAAACAATATAGTAAATCAAAATCTCAGTTGAAGAGTTTTCAAATTTTTGACATTATTTCATTTGGAATGTGTCATGCTATAAAACAAGGTTATTACATATTTGGAGTGTGTCAAAATCTCAGTCGAAGAGTTTTCAAATTTTTAATATTATTTCATTTGGAATGTGTCATGCTATAAAACAAAATTTGGAATGTATCATGCTATAAAACAACGTTATTACATATTTGGAGTGTGTCATGCTATAAAACATGGTTATTAGCATAGGGATGGTATCAAGAGTTTTTAAAATTTTGACATTATTTCCATTTGGAGTGGCATGAATTTTGACATTATTTCCATTTTGGAGTGTGGCATGATATAAAACAAAGAAAGTTTTGAAAAGAGTAAACAATGTCCCATGTCAAAGGTTATTACATATTTGGAGTGTGTCATGCTATAAAACATGGTTATTAGCATAAAAGAGTTTTTAAAATTTTGACATTATTTCCATTTGGAGTGTGGCATGAATTTTGACATTATTTCCATTTTGGAGTGTGGCATGATATAAAACAAAGAAAGTTTTGAAAAGAGTAAACAATGTCCCATGTCAAAGGTTATTACATATTTGGAGTGTGTCAATGCTATAAAACATGGTTATTAGCATAGGGATGGTATCAAGAGTTTTTAAAATTTTGACATTATTTCCATTTGGAGTGGCATGAATTTTGACATTATTTCCATTTTGGAGTGTGGCATGATATAAAACAAAGAAAGTTTTGAAAAGAGTAAACAATGTCCCATGTCAAAGGTTATTACATATTTGGAGTGTGTCATGCTATAAAACATGGTTATTAGCATAAAAGAGTTTTTAAAATTTTGACATTATTTCCATTTGGAGTGTGGCATGAATTTTGACATTATTTCCATTTTGGAGTGTGGCATGATATAAAACAAAGAAAGTTTTGAAAAGAGTAAACAATGTCCCATGTCAAAGGTTATTACATATTTGGAGTGTGTCATGCTATAAAACATGATTATTAGCATAAAAGAGTTTTTAAAATTTTGACATTATTTCCATTTGGAGTGTGGCATGAATTTTGACATTATTTCCATTTTGGAGTGTGACATGATATAAAACAAACAAAGTTTTGAAAAGAGTAAACAATGTCCCATGTCAATTGGAGTGTGGCAGGATATAAAACAAAGTTTTGAAAAGAGTAAACAATGTCCCATGTCAATTGGAGTGTTGCATGCTATAAAACAAGGTTTAACTAGTGGAGAAGAAGAGTGTGGCATGCTATAAAACAAGGTTTAACCAGTGGAGAAGAGGAAAGGAAACAATGTCCCACATTTAGAGTGTGGCATTTAACAAGTGAAGAAGAGGAAACAATGTCTTATAGCAGACATGGGATGGTATCAGAGAAAAGAAAAAAATTCCCATGTCATTTAGAGTGTGGCATGCTATAAAATAAGGTGTAACAAGTGGAGGAGAAAAGGAAACAATGTCTCAATGTCTCGTGTCATTTGAAGTGTGGCATGCTATAAAACAAGATTTAACAATTTAACTAGTGGAGAAGAGGAAACAATGTCTCATAGCAGACATGGGATGGTATCGAAACTTAAAACAAGATTTAACAATTTAAATAGTGGAGAAGAGGAAACAATGTGAAACAATGTCTCATAGCAGACATGGGATGGTATTGAAACTTAAAACAAGATTTAACAATTTAACTAGTGGAGAAGAGGAAACAATGTCTCATAGCAGACATGGGATGGTATGGAAACTTAAAACAAGATTTAACAATTTAACTAGTGGAGAAGAGGAAACAATGTCTCATAGCAGACATGGGATGGTATCGAAACTTAAAACAAGATTTAACAATTTAACTAGTGGAGAAGAGGAAACAATGTCTCATAGCAGACATGGGATGGTATCGAAACTTAAAACAAGATTTAACAATTTAACTAGTGGAGAAGAGGAAACAATGTCTCATAGCAGACATGGGATGGTATCGAAACTTAAAGTACTTTAAATTGAAATGGCTTTTAAATTTTAAATCAACTAAAATTTATGCA
>APFE031455761.1:59965-71572 GCA_000404065.3 Pinus taeda
TATTGGTCCATTTGAGTCAATTGGAATATGATTAAACCGATTGGTCCATTTGAGTCAATTGGAATATGATTAAACAATAGAGTCTTTATTGGTCCATTTGAGTCAATTGGAATATGATTAAACCGATTGGTCCATTTGAGTCAATTGGAATATGATTAAACAATAGAGTCTTTATTGGTCCATTTGAGTCAATTGGAATATGATTAAACAACAGAGTCATCAAACAAGAGAGTTGGTTGAGTTAATTGCAGAAGCGATATGTTTAAACAATAGTCATCGAAGACTCTCCATAGATATGTGATATGATTAAACAATATACAAAGGCTACATACAAAACACAATATGATTAAACAATATACAAAGAGAGTTGGTTGAGTCAATTGCAGAAGCGATATGTTTAAACAATAGTCATCGAAGACTCTCCATAGATATGTGTCAATATGATTAAACAATATACAAAGGCTACATACAAAACACAATATGATTAAACAATATACAAAGGCTACATACAAAACACAAATACAAGAGTCCATCATATACAAAACACAAAGGCTACAGCAACGAAAAGTATGAGCATTATTCCATCAACTGAAAGACTTCCCATAGATATGTGCCAATATAATTAAACAATAGAGTTGATTGAGTCAATTGCAGAAGCAATATTGTTTAAACAATAGTCATCGAAGACTTTCGATAGATATGTGTCAATATGATTAAACAAAGAGTTATCAAACAAGAGAGTTCGTTGAGTCAAATGTTTAAACCATAGTCATCAAACAAAATAAAGTTCGTTGAGTCCATTGCAGAAACTCGTGCATAACTAATGTTTCCTCGATTGCATTACTTCAATCTGAGTTCCAATGGCATTCAACCCAAAAATGCTAAAATGTTGATTCAGTTAATAAATAATATAATATTCCCTTAGGCAGCACACCTCCTACAGTTCAAGATCGGGAACCACCACCAGCCCATACTGCTGGTGTATGGTGTATTTGTACCAGTACAGGTGATGAAAATGTATCGATATAAGCCTAGCTGTAGGATCATATGATATCATGAAGACCTATAGCTTCCCGACCTATTGACTTCTTTCGATTGCTGGGCTGATCATATGTCTCCTGTACCTCGTGCTGCTTTTATCGCTAGCGGGTTTGTGGGCTGATGGGAGTGGTTTCTTTTTGCAGATATAGTAGTCTGAAATGAAATAGACAATGAAAAAACTTCCTCATAAACCAGGTTGGTCCAAATGCACATGAACATATGAAAAAAACTCATGTGGTTCAAAAAAGGGTTTCAAAAACTGAGAACGCTCGGAAAGAACATTCATGAATTATGCTCCAATGTTAGACTTCAAATTTTTACACGACCTAGAAAGGATACACTGACCAGGATTGCACCTAGATATTCATTTAGGTATATCATTTACAATTGATTAACATCTACAATGCTGAACAATATCTGATGAAAATTACAATCTTGATAGAATGCCTCAACAGCTGAACACCAGTGAGGCATTTCATTGACAAGACGCTACCCTTATTCATGGTATTCTTGTAATAAAGGGCCGATGGACCCGAAGTGCACTTCAAATTTTTCTTATGTTTCCATTGAACTACCTTGAGGGTGGCTACGAACCTTTGGTTACTTAATGTTGGATTCAAATTTTTCTTATGTTTCCATTGAACTACCTTGAGGGTGGCTACGAACCTTTGGTTACTTAATGTTGGATTCGATCCCACAGTTTCATTATCTGGGGTAGTCCAACACCCCATTTCCCTTCTTACTCTGAAGGCTCAATAACATGAACTCCTCCATCTCTTATACTAAGAGAAAATTGATTCGGTTCGGATGGATGTGATGCAAAGACTAGAGGATAGGCATTACTACTGCATAAATAACCAAACAATAAATTAAATCATAATATGCCTTGTCAAAAGGCAAATCTGAAAAATAGATGTATCAACCATGACAGAATGAAGGAGCTCATTTACCTATTCATTCCCGATGGTAAATGAATAATATGCAGAGGGTACAATGCGACAGTGAAGCCTTAAGCTTTCTGCAACAAACACTCCAACTACAAAAGCTCGCAAAAACTAAGACGCTGTCACATGAGTATATAGCACTTTGAAATAGGAACAAATAGGGAATCATGAAGAGACCACTGCAATGCAACCATGTAACAAGGTCATCCAATCAGATACATAAGGTAAGTGACAATATATGATTGTCTGTCTATGTTTGAATTCAACACCGCTTACAAGTAATTACATAGCGCAAGCGCTCCAACTTGGAAGCATTATATATAGCAAGTTGGCTCTCATGCACAAGCAACAAATGAATTTGATCTTATGAAACTGTACTCGTGTATCCCCCACTGGTACAATTTTTGACTGGCACTTGTCCCACCATCTATGCCCCAGAGACATAACTGCCAAAAGATGTTGTGAGTACACGAACATTTCTACTCGGTAAATTTATGTGAACTTAAAAGTCAGCATCCCATAGTCAGACTACAGATAATAATAAGAGAAACCATATACCTGGTCAATGTGGTCATCAGCTCCAAAAGATACCAACACATTCAAAACATGTGAAAATGTCAGGACTGTGATTTTCTTTCGGTGTCCTTAGAGCTTTGTTTTTACCTATAAAAATTGAGTACGCCACTCAGGTCATTTTTTATAAAACGACACAATAAAGAAAAAATATAAGAATTTTAAATTCAAATATATATTCACAGGCAACACCTCATCAACTCGAACATTGTATATTTGAATTCATGAATCCTCCATGCCAATTGGAATGATATTATTGTGCTGGTGCTGAGGCTGGACAGCCAGAAATGTGACTAAGTTGTCATGATCTGCAATGAATTAGTATCCCATGAAACCAGTCATCAGTCATTTAGATAAATTGGGAGCCTTTGAGTTCTTAGGCTATAGCGAGGAACATTACACAAGAACCTTGAGTGATCCTGAAGTGAACCCCGTTACGCTCATAATTTAAAAGTTAAAGGTGAGACATTAGATAATAAACCCTACGTAGACCAAAGTATCAAAACTGAAATTATATATATCATCGGAAACATTGAAATGAAAATGCTCTTTAGGTAAAACGCTCTCTTACCTTAAATGTCATCATATTGAATAAGGAGACCTTGCCACCAGAGGTAGACATCACATAAGAATCATTCTCAGTAAGCTATACAAGCAGCGGCTTCTTCTGGATTTATACCGCCAATGTCATTATTCATTACAATCCCACTAGCTGGTTGCCTGTGGTGGAATACTCGCTGTAGACGGTGGAACAAAATTCTAACTCTTAGTTAATCGTCAATCATTACTACATAAAATACAGCTGCAAATTATATATCCAAAATTATAATAAACAAATAAATAAATAAAACAAGCTAAAATAAAAAGGAAACAAACAACAACTAGTAAAAAACCCCACCTTTCCGGATGGATTCCCGTCACTCCGCGGCCATTTCTATAGCTTATGGAGAGCATTGGATGTCAGAGCTAAAACAAAAACACCGGAATAGGTGTATCAGTTTTACTGCCTGCAAGAAATATCACATTATTTGTTTGGATCAATATCGACAGAATTTGTAGCACATTAAATTGTATATGGAGAGCATTGGATGTCAGAGCTAAAACAACAACACCGGAATAGGTGTATATCAATTTTACCACCGGCAAGAAATATCACATTACTTGTTTGGATCAATATAGACAGAATTTGTAGCACATAAAATTGCAATGTCAGCTTTTAATGTTTTTTTATAGTGGAAGGACGATTGCATACCTTGCTCGCATGCATTGTCAGGCAACCTGAGAGACCTACACTGACCCGAATCAGTGATCTCAATGAATTTCCAGTTCTTGCTCTTGTCCGTGACCTCATCTAGAAGCCTTGGTTTAATATCTGGGGTCCGACTGCTGTCTATGCTACTCTGCACACATGTTGTGTGCAGTGTCAGATAATTGTTAGAATTCATTGATCATATCATCCCATTCCTATTAAAGATATGCCAAAATAATGGCTAATAGAGCATTTGAAAGGGGAAAAGAACAAAATCCTACGCTATATGGAAAGTTGAAAGCAACAATATCCGAACTCTTGGAGTGAAAGTTTAGAAAATGATAAGATATATGTAACCCACTAAACTGAATATGGGTAGACAAATACGCTAGATTCTAAAGAAAAAATTCTAGGATAAAGCTCTTACAAAATAGGTCATTAGACAATGCAGGTGGAAGTCTGTCTGAACGTTCTATAGCACTGCTAATGGAACCAGGCAAAATAGGTCATTAGACAATGCAGGTGGAAGTCTGTCTGAACCTTCTATAGCACTGCTAAGGGAACCAGGCGCAGTGACTGCAGGAGGCATGACATTCACAATTGAAGTTTGGCAAAATAGGTCATTGGACAATGCAGGTGGAAGTCTGTCTTAACGTTCTATAGCACTGCTAAGGGAACCAGGCGCAGTGACTGCAGGAGGCATGACATTCACAACTGAAGTTTGTATAGTAAAAACGATCTAGTTAGAGTTTAAACTTTGCCAACTTTGCCATTAATTAGTAGTTCGTGTACATAGTAAATGCGCATGGAAGAAGCAATTTACCTTTGTTTCCTTTGTTTCCATTGTCTCTAGTGGCACCCTCGTTCCCTCAAAGGACCTACTCTCCATCATGTGAATTAAGCAAAATCTCTCTACGTTGGCTAAGGTCTTTATGCCATTGTCATTCGTTGTGACTGCCAACAGGGAACCACCATCTTGACTGAAATGAAGGCAAGGACTAGCCTGGTGCTTTAGGGAAATAAAGCAAAGATTTTGCATTGAAATGTGATCAAGAAAACTTAAATAATGAAAATCAATATCTCTAGGTGTATATCAGTTTTACCACCTGATCAATGCCAACTAATAACAATGCTATACCTAAAAACATCAAGAGGATATTTTAGGCATAGCATTGTTATTATTTGGCATTGAGCAGGTGGTAAAACTGATATACCTTAGTTTTAGGAAGCATTCATTAGGTGTTGTGCAATTTGATACAACCAAGAATAGATTCTTCATTCTTGGCAGTTCATGTTGAATTTCAAATAAAGCTTTGGGACATTGGATAACACCAATATCCTCTATGAAAATAATGCAAATCAATAGGTGTATATCAGTTTTACCACCTGATCAATGGCTATACCTAAAAACATTAAACATTCCCAGCTACTCAAAGATGCAAGGCCTTGTTAATTTTCCTTGATCATATAATATTTACTCAAGTGGCCCAAGGTTATAATGTTGAGGCCAATTAGCAAATTAATTACATTTTATTATTAGGAGATGGAAAATATCAATTAATTTTCTTGGATCATTTAATATGTACTCAAGTGGCCCAAGGTTATAATGTTGAGGTCAATTAGCAAATTACACTAGATGCTCACACTTAATTGCTTAGGGCATCTGAACACTCATAACAAGACACAGGCAATAAATTGACTAGTTTGGATGATCATGGCCACCGTGAAGGATTATGGCTTTCATCCAAGATGTTTTCTATGTATCACATAGAACGAAATATCTTCAAGCACCTTTAACTTTGATAAGGGTATTTGTTAATTTTACCATTAGCTCTTTTTTCTTTCTCTTTTATCTTGTTATTATGTATTAGAAATTTTTCTTTGATTCTACGTGAATAAAAGGCCACTTCCCACCAACAATGCCTGTCTTTGTCAACATTCTCCAGGCCAGCTTTGATTTTGGCACAATTTTTCTTGGTGTTTGAAAAATCAACTTCAACACTTCTGCCTACAAAAAGACTATCAGTGCATTTAGCCCTCCTTTTGGAGGATGTCCAAAACCTCAAGACTCGAGGGTTGTATAAGGTTTATGGGTCCACTTGGATGCTAACATAGAGAGTACTGCAACTTGAAAATTGAAGAAAATGCAACTGCTCTCAGCATCCACCACCAATTGTTGATGGTAAATCAAGCATGAAATAGATGGACAAAAGGAGGGAGAGGATGCAGCAAAATGTAGATGGACAAAAGGAGGGAAAGGATGAAGCAAAATGTTGAAAGAGAATTGGGATCTTCCCAAGACTGCAATTGCAAGACCAGTACTGGTAATTTGGCAAGTACAAGCCAACCATTGTTTTGAGAAAAACCAAAATTCAACATTTAATTTAAACTTGATAAAGGGAAAAAACAAATCTGGCTATAAGTTTCCCAGTATATTGGTTTCATTTTTGAATGAGGCTATAATTGTGAAAGCTTTCAAGGAGGGGTTGCCAAAAAATAGATCATTTCTGTTTGAAGTCTGTGGCATCAGGTATGTCCAATATGTATGTTAGATTTCATATGTTGTAACAAAAATTGCAAAGGGAAAATTTTATCCAAAGATGGAGTTTACTTTTGTCATGGTTATGCGCAAAATGAGCCTCTCATAAGTTCTGGTGGACTACTATCCAATTGCAAGTCGATTGAGAACCAAGGGATACGAAGGTACCATAGAGAGATTCTCACAATCTGAGCCATCTGAAGGAAAGGCCCTAAACATTCACATGCTTTGTTCTAAAAAATCAGAGTTGCTAAATTACAAATCAAGGTTTTGGATGGACTTGGTCTTGATGTTAATTAAGCAATCATAAGCCGCTCAATGGATTTGTACTAGAGTGTATTTTGAGTAGAGCAATCCACAAGGCAAGATGTTACAACCAAGGGGATCAAAGCATTGCTGCTGCAAACTGCAGACAATCAAGATGGATTGTAGTAAATATAACTTACTACACACCAACAAATGCACTTTAATTGTTTCAATCAGTGTTTAGACCAGAACACATTGAATTCAACAAATGCCTTTAAGTATTTCAGTCAGAATTTAGACAATAACACATTGAATTCCCATGGTGGGAGCCCTCTCTCCAGAGAGAGAGGCCTTTTGAAATAGAAAATCAAACAGTTTTACTCTAAGAACTTGTGACCAGGGTTATCCATTGAACTCCCATGGTGGGAGCCCTCTCTCCCAGAGAGAGGCCTTTTGAAATAGAAAATCAAGCAGTTTTACTCTAAGAACTTGTGACAAGGGTTAGCTAAGACAGTCTTGAAGCTATCCACATATCAAATTGTTGCTATCCACATATCAAATTGTTTAGAGTAATTCAATATAGTCATGTCATAGTAATTTGAATGAATAATCTTTCAAGGCCAACATTTTTGGTTGTTTGTTTTAGAGATTCATAGTGAGAAGACGTTTTGTTATTGCAGTGTCTGCCAAACCCAACTTTATGATACCACTAATGCTTATGGTTTGCGGATGGTTCTTGATACCTTCTAGGTGATCTCAAGGCTTCTTCAATTGCTCAATACTTCTAGGTGATCTTAGGGATTTTTCAACTGCCTGTCATATGTCAAGGGAAAGGGTTACTAGTTTCAAACTAGAACTTTTAGGAAAAACATCTGTTGCTTCAACAACTTATTTAGATAGCGGATTTATGTACATAACGCTGAGCTATGGAGATTTATAACTTATTAAATTGCTACATAGGGGAAAGGGTTACTAGTTTCAAGCTATAACTTTTGGGAAAAACATCTGTTGCTTCAACAACTTCTTATTTAGATAGCGGATTTATGCGGCAACAACAACTTCTTATTTAGATAGCGGATTTATGTACATAACGTTGAGCTATGGAGATTTATAATTTATTAAATTGCATCTATAGCTAGTTGTTTCAAGCTCACATGTAGATGTTTTGGAAAGACATGTAAATATCAATCTTATAACGAATTTCTGTATTTTAGATATGTAAATATAAAGCTTCAAGAACTTCTTGTTTAGATAGCGGACTTATGTACATAATGCCGAAGTAAGGAGATTTATAGCTTGTTATATTGCATCAATAGCTAGTCGTTTCAAGCTCACATTAGAAGTTTTGAAAATGTATGTAAATATCAATCTTATAACGAACTTCTGTATTTTAGATGAAAGTCAAGCATAAGGTCAAGTTATTCCCTGTTTTGGAGCATTTAAAGAGGGTTTTCTCTTATAGTCTCTCATCATGAGCACGCATCAACAAAGCTACATGGCAAAAAGGAGATTTGGTCATATTTGATAAGTACCCACTAGATTTTTTATAATTGTAGTCACAATGTTCTTCAAGTTCTTTTGGCCACTGAAGGGGTAATATTGTCTATTTGGGAATTGGAGAAACATTTGGTCATTGAGATTGATAAAAATCCCATTGGTGATGATCCTTTGTGGATTGGATGGGCATATATTTAACTTTATATTTAATATGAGTAGAGGGAAATTATCTCTTAAGAAAGAAATTCCGTTGGGTATGAAAGCTATTAGTCTTCGCACTTTTCGGTCTAGGAATTCAATGCATATTTTTGCAATGTCACATAGCAGTGACAAGCTAACAACTCTATACAATAGCTTTGCCAATCATGGTAGCTTACAATTTGTTGTGTCCGATGAAAACAAAAGGTCCATGGACCAATGTGTAGGTTGGGTGGTGATTTCAACGATATTTGGAGCCTACAACAAGATTATGCCACCTATGCATGTGAGGAGAATCACCACAGAAAACATTGGTTTCCTATGTTTGTGGGCAATATAGCTCTCTTACACCTTGCTAACCTTGCTAGTTACCAAATCAGCCAAAATGAATCTCATAAAAAAGGAGTTTGGCGCATAAGTTTTGGTCAATGAGTTGCACCTTGCTAACTTTGTGTTGTAGCGGCTACAACCACCCTCCAAAATTTTGCCTTAGCTTCTTTTTTGGAGTCTCCCTACCAACCATCCTTAGCAACATGTCTTGCACTGTCAAGTACATATGCTTCAGCAGAGTTTCATTGGCTTGCCAGCCTCTGCATGTCAACTTGTGTGTCTCCCATCACAGGCTGCCATTCCAGACTTAGGTAATTTTCTCACTGAGATGTTCACTCAGAAAATTGCACAATTCTGAAGGGGGACCAGCCTTCCCTCCAAAAATTGCGCAATCCTTGCTGGGTTGCTTGTTGAGCTCCAGAATTGCGCAATCGAGCCAAGCAGCCCTCCCTCAGAAAATTGCCCAATCCAACTCGACATAGGGCTTCAACCTAGAAATTGCGCAATTTTGGCAGGCAATGACCCGCTGACCCCAGAAATTGCACAATGCCTCAGGGACAGCTAGCCCTGCTCAGCCCAGAAACTGCGCAAATCCCTTTCCCAGGCTTGCAACTGTTGCTTGTGCCTTAAGGTGGATTGGTTCCCTCCAGGATTGTGTAATCATTGCATGAATGGGTTGCTTTTTCCCGCAATAGCAAAAAGCAAAATGCAAAAGGCATCCTAAATTTTAGGGACCTATTTTTAGCCGCTGGAGGTTACATGCAAGGATCGTTTTAGAAGCTTCCCTCAAAGTGTCATTTTTCCTAAATTTGTGGCAGGCGCATCATAACCTCGATCTTATCAAAACTCATTTGTCGGATGCTGCAGATCCATTCCTCACATCCATCTTGCAACTCTGACATCCCACGTCGCATTTAGGAGTCTTTGGCACATTCAACTCAACTTTTTCAGGGTAGGTCTACTTTTCATGTCTTGTGTTGTGTTTCTGTCGCTTTTTGTATTTCGCTTTGTGTAAGTGTTGTCTGCTTGATTTCAATGAACGCTAGCTGTTGTTTTAATGTATATTAGCTTGTAGAAGCATCGTTTCAGTTTTTGTTTACATCTTATTGTTTGCATGACACTATTTTGCACAGACGGTCACTGTTGCGACGACTCGTTTCACACACATGCATGCGTTCCTGTTTTCTAAATCCTGCATTCATTGTTTGCATACATGATCATTCACTCTTGCTTACACTCAGTCTCGCCATGCATCCAAACCTTTTCATGTTTTCAGTTGCTCGTCGACGGGTCTGGGTTGCCTTGGCTCGGACCTTGCCTTGCCCAGCAACAATGCACATTTATGAGAATGAAGGATCTGCGTTCCTCCCAGAAAATGCGCAAATCTGGCTAGCACTGGCCTCCAGGCTTGCATTGTGCAATTCTGGGAGGCAGTGCTTTGCTGGCCCTAGAAATTGCGCAATGCAGTTTGCTGGTTTGCATGTCACAGCGGACTGCAATTGCGTATTGCACAATTTCAGTCCTCAGCAGGCTAGGTTGGACTGTGCATTGTGCAATTCTAGTAGTCAATCAACCTCTTGACAACCCGGACTGTGCCTTACACAGTTTTGGCAGTGAGTCTCCAAGCTTCTCAATGGAAATTGCACAACCTTCACAATCAGTCATATAGGTATGTTGCAAGTCAGTCCGCAAGTTTGTTTTGGTTTTCAACTGATGGATTGCTTGCCATGAGTGTTGCTATGTCTCCAGGTATCACAGGTGTTCGTCTGTCTCCAGCAGTACAAGCACAATGGTCTCTTAGAGAGCAGGGTCAAAGGACACCGTTGAGAGCGCAACGGGAGATGCAGTTGAGCGAGTGTCTATGAGCTTGCCTATCTATGAAGACACCAAGCTACTCATAGACAATGATATCAAAATGAAATGGCAGCACCATAGCAAAGAGCAGCAGTAACAGAGAGTAGCAGATTTGTGCGCGACAAAGGCAAGAGGAAGGTTGTTGACAGTGCAATGGCGGGGCAAAGCTGCAAGTTCAAAGCAGATCCACTTGCGATGAAAACAACTTTGGATATTGAGGCTACGAGGTGACAACGCAACAAGAGGATCACACAAAGGCAAAGAGACAAACAAAGGATGGAGGAAACAAAGGAGTCGTAGGAGTTGAAGCCGCAACTCAAGGAAGAACAGGAGTTGTTCACAGCAAAGAAGGAAGCACAGTAGGAACAGATCTAGCAGGAGGCACAACATGTTGGCATTATGATACAGGCGTTGTCCTTGATGGCAACTCACTCAGAGGTTTGATACAGGTGATGGCAACTTAATCAGATGACAGATCAGAATGCAGCAGGTATACGCAGGTTGACTGTGATGAAAGTGTGTATATACATGGGTTAGCAGAGCAAAAGGTGCGTATACGTATACACGCAGGTTCATAGAAGGAAAAGCACGTACATGGTTTTGGTCTGTGGTATTTGGTCCATTGTATTTTGGTATTGGTCCATGGTATTTGGTTCGAAATGACGACCCCAGGTATTGGGTCCATGGTATTGTTTCTACATGGTTTTGGACCATGGTATTGAGAGAAGCCTAACCTATATAAGGAGAAGATCATTATGTAAAAGGGGTGCAAGGAATGGATGTCTGACGAAGTGGGAAGATCTAGTATTGTTGGTTATCTGTTTGTGTTGCTTGGCTTGGGTTGGATATAACAGCGAAGGTATAAGTAATTATCTTTAGATCTGTACGCGGGTTGTCTCTGGTGAAAGCGCGTATATACGCGGTTTTGATATAGTCAAGTAGCGTATGCATTATAATATTTGGTGTTTCAGGTTGCTGTTGATTCTAGTGATTGTTGCAGAGTTCTGGGCTTTGGTTTGCGTTCTGTGTTTTTGATGACAGGGTTTCAGTGATTCAGTATTGGGTGATTTAGAGATTTATGATACAAGTTGATGATTGTATTGCAGCAGTGATTGTTTTGTACTTATGGATCCAGT
>APFE031455774.1:0-20626 GCA_000404065.3 Pinus taeda
AGCACTGAAACTCCTCATGAGCTCTGGAATTGTAAGACTCCTTCAGTAAAGCACTTGAAAATCTTTGGGAGCAAATGCTATATTAAGAATACTGATGAGCAGCTTGGCAAACTTGAACCTAGAGCAGATGAAGGCATTCTTCTTGGTTACTCTCCACATAGCAAAGCATACAAATGCTACAATAAAAGACTTGGCAGAATTGTTGAAAGCATTGATGTAGTGGTTGATGAGAAGGAATACATTCCTAGACAAGTACATCATCAAGACATCGAAGAAGATGAAGGCTACCCTCAACAACAGAATGATGAAGAACCTCAAGAAGAACCTCAAGAAGAACCAGAGGAGCAGACAAGAATAGAAGAGAAGACTCCATCCAGATATGTTCAGAAGAATCATCCAGAATCTCAGATTATGGGGCAGAAAGAAGCAGGTGTACAAACAAGAAGAATAGTTGCAGAAGCCTCAAGCTATTCGGCATTACTCTCCTCTACCGAACCACAAAATGTGAAAGAAGCATGCAAAGATGAATGTTGGATAAAAGCAATGGATGAAGAACATGAGCAAATCGAAAGGAACAACACTTGGGAACTGGTTCCTAGACCAAAGGATAAGAATGTTATCGGAACAAAATGGGTCTTCAAAAATAAATTGAATGAAAATGGAGAAGTAATTAGAAACAAGGCCAGAGTTGTTTGTAAAGGGTATGCGCAACAAGAAGGAATAGACTTTGAAGAAACCTTTGCTCCCGTTGCAAGACTTGAGGCCATCCAAATGTTCCTTGCTCTCTCAAGATTTCAAAACTTCAAAGTATTTCAAATGGACGCGAAATCAGCCTTTCTGAATGGAAACTTAGAAGAAGTATACATTGAACAACCAGATGGTTTCATTCTTGGGAATGATCCAAATCTTGTATGCAGACTAAAAAAGGCTCTCTATGGTCTTAAACAGGCTCCAAGGGCTTGGTACTATCGTTTGGACAAATATCTTCGTCAACAAGGATTTTCAAAAGGATCAGAAGATAGCAATCTTTATATAAAATTGAAAATGACAAATTGCTAATACTTGTTGTGTATGTAGATGATATTATCTTTGGCAGCAATGAAGAAGCTATGAGTCAAAGCCTTGCCTTGGTGATGCAGAAAGAATTCAAAATGTCCTTGCTTGGAGAACTGACATACTTTCTTGGATTGCAAATCCAACAAATTGAAGGCGGTATCTTCTTGTCTTAAACCAAGTACCTCAAGCAGATTCTGAAGAAGTATGGCATGGAAGATTCGAAACTAGTATGTACCCCTATGGTTACAGGATGCAGCCTCACTGCAAATGATGAATCAGTAGCAGTGCATCAACCAACCTATAGATCCATGATTGGAAGTCTACTTTATTTGATAGGTACCCAACCAGACATCATGCATGCAGTGGGAATAGTTGGAAGATTTCAGGCAAATCCTAAGGAAACTCATCTTCAAGTAGTGAAGAGAATTTTCAAGTATCTTCAAGGAACTCAAAACTATGGCTTATGGTATCTTAGAGATACAGATCTCACTCTTCATGCTTATACAGATGCAGATTGGGTTGGAAGCGTGGATGACAGAAAGAGCACAAGTGGTGGTTATGGGTTCCAGATTAGTATCTTGGTTCAGCAAGAAACAGAGTTTGATTGCTTTATCTACAGCTGAAGCGGAATATGTGGCAGCTGCATCTTGTTGCACTCAACTCCTCTGGATGGTGCAAACCTTGCAGGATTTTCAGATCACTTATAAACCACCTATCTCCATCTTATGTGATAATACAAGTGCAATCAACATTTCAAAGAATCCATTCATGCATTCAAAGACCAAGCACATACCGATCAAGTATCACTTTCTCCGGGAACAAGTGTTGGAACAAAAGGTCAAATTGGAGTATGTTCCTTCTAAGGAACAAGTTGCTGATATTCTCACCAAAACATTGACCAGGGAAACTTTTGAATATCTCAGACAGAAGCTGGGAGTAGTTGATGCATCATCTTGATGTTAAACTTGTCTATTTTAGAGAAGAAGTGGTGTACGCGAGTTGCCTGAGGAGGATCCGCGTACATACGTCGGTTTCTGCAGAAACAGTCGCGTATATGGAGGTTTGATGGATATCTGTAGGGACAGGCTCTGGTTGAAGATATCCTGATATAGGCCATCCAGCACAGGTTTAGGGGGAGCAGGTAAACTTCTAATGATGCATTGTTGGCATTATCTTAGAAGCTTTTGGTTCTAGTTCACAACTGTTATTGGTGGAACTATTGCAGAGGGAGAACAGAAGGAAATTATGGTTGCTGATCTGAATGGTGATTGACAGATGCTGCTGCTATCAATTATTGGTGACATTCATAAGTCCTGCTCTAGATATTTCGTCTCTATGTCATGTATCTCTTTTATGGTGTCAATGTCATGTAACGGCCTATTTTGGTTTCCCCACTATGTCTGGGATGAAAATGTAATGTATTTGGTTGTGATATGTAAATTTCTGGATGATCCCCACTTATTTTGGTGATGGATGTAAGTATTGAGTCTTTTGATAAGTCTTTTATGTCATCGTTTTTTCTTGAAGAACATCTTGTTGTAGATCTTACCTACAGTCAGGGGGAGCATGGTCAGCACAGCAGGGCAGAAATTTCAGCATGTACTCAGGGGGATCACAACCATTTTCCCTTGATGACAAAGGGGGAGAATGACTTTGAGGATATTAGGGTTGCCATCAAGTCCAAAGGGGGAGATTGTTGGCATTATAGCACAGGTTTGGAGCCATGGCACAGGTGTTGTCCTTGATGGAAACTCTCTTTGGTAACAGATCTCAGTTCAGGCTTTTAGAATGAAGGAAAAGACATATACGCAGGTTCATCTAGACGAAGACGCATATACACAAGGGTTAGACGTTACAAAGGCACGTATATGTTGGAGAACTTACCATTGGTCCGTGGTAGTTAATCCTTAGTATTTGAACCTTTGGTTTTGGACCATGGTACCTCGTCAAAAGTGTTGATCCCAAGTATTGGGTCCGTGGTATTGGTTTATTATGGTTTTGGACCGTGGTATTGTGGAAGGCCTAAGACTATAAAAGAGGAAGGAGATCATGTGGCAAAGGATCATCTGAATTATTATTGAATATTTGATAAAGTGCTAGATCTGGAATACTGGTAATTGGGTTATGGTGCAGATCTAGATCTGAATGAAGGAGGAACCTTAACGCAAAGAGAAGGATAAGTTCTATTGATGGGTCATAATCTTTAAGCTTGAATGACAATATCTTTGTATGATTTTGGTCTGTTATATGTGGTGCTTGCTTGATCTATAACACTGATAATCTGGGTTAGTTAGTGTTTGAATATCTGAAAGAGCGAATTATCCTTTATAGATCTGTACGCATGTTCAGTGAAGCGAAGGTGCGTATAAATGCTGGTTCAATGAATGAAAACAACGTATACGCAGGTTTTTCCAAACACAGAAGCGTATGCACGCATGTTGCAGGTTATTGAAATAGCGTATATCTTCTAGCTGCTTCTATTTATTGCTGCTGTGTTCTGGGTTCAGATTTTGGTGTGTGGATTCTGTTACTGTGTTTTGGGTACAACTGTCAGAGAAGTATCTACTTGATTCAGATATAATTGGTAAAAGGAGATTGGTTGATGCATAAATTCTTGATGATTGATTGATGTTCATGGATCCAGCCTAAAAATGTATGAAACGAGGTCCCTGGAAGAAAGAGAAGGTTGTAGCCTTCTGCAGGTAGTAGCCTGCGTACTAGTATCTCGACTAGTACAAGAACTAAGGGGGTTGTAGCTCCCTTCCAAGAGAAGCTGGAAAACAAGAGAGGGTTGTAGCTCTCTGCAAGTAGCAGCCTGCGTATTGGTAAAGGACTGCACTAGTACAAAATCATTGTAAAAGAAGTTTATAATGTAAAAGAAGATAGAGACGAATTGCAGCAGGTGGTTTTCACCCACATTGGGTTTCCACCTTATATCTTGTGTTCTTGTGTGTGATTGTCTTTCTGCTCTGTTTTACTGTTTCTGGTTACTAGTTATTTGATTCTGAAACACAGTTAACAATCGACATCAGAAAGATAAAGTAAATTAAAAGTTTGCTTTGTATATGCGGGTTTCCTTGTGCATAATTGCGTATATACGCGGGTTGAATTAACTGAAGTAGTGTATATCATTTTATTTTGAAAAAGGAATATTTGACTTGATAATACTGATTCCCACCCCCCCCCCCCCCTTCTCAGTATTATTTCCAACACCAAAAACATCATTCAGTAAGACAAAATACCTCTTAATCCTTGCCTCTTCTCCATTGCAATTCACCTCTGCAGTTATGGTTATTGGGCAAATTCATGACATGAAAAGCATAATGATGAATTTCATGATTACTTTATGAAGCAACTTATGAACTCTATTGAAATTTTTTATATTAAATGTAGTGATTAAAGAATGATTTCATGATAATTTTTTGTTTCATATATCTCAAGCTATGGTTTCCATTTTCAACATTGTTATTTCTATTGCATAGACTAGGTTTCCTTTTGATGTACCATTTACACTCTGCAAATAGGTTGATCTATACATTTATATAAGTAGGATTAACATTTACATTCATGCAAAGTAGAATAGCCTTTCCTTTCTAAAACATTAGCTAGGATTTCCTCTCTGCGAAGTAATTAGGTTTCCTTTCTGCAAAAGTAAGTAGGTTTTCTTTTCTGTAATTAGGATTAGTTGTTATTTTTCTTTCTACAAACATAGAGTAATTTTGTCCCTTTTACCAACTTAGGTAGAAGTACACCACCTCCTGCACATACAGTGCTACAACCTCTTAAGTTTGTATAACATTGAATCAGATCAATGAGAGAAGGACACATTGCATGTTGCACATACAGTGTCGACATCTCTTAAGTTTTTACAAACCCCGGGTTGATAATTTAAGTTAGTAGCCGTTGCAACATTCTTGTTGCAATACTAGGGCTCATCAAATTCCATAATTGGTGGTTGAATGACCTTTTTCTTTATCCTCAAAGTCCCTTTGTTAACCCTTTTCCCACTGGAAACTCTTGTCACTTTTTGTTATGGTGTGAATTAGTGTTGCTACTATTGAAAATGAGGCTATGAATTTCATTAGGTGTTGTGTTATACCAACGAAACTCCCGACCTCAAAAAAATTAGTAGGAACCAATCATTTCATGATGGATTCCATCTCGACAAGGTTTATCTTCATCGCTCCTCCACTGATCACATACCTCAGATACACCAAATATAGCTATGAAAGCTCACACTTATTGAGATTTAATAGTAGTTGGTGCTTCTTTAATGTCTCCAACACCTATCTCAAATGTCAGATGTGCTCCTCCCATTAGCACTGTATACCAATATATTATCCAAATAGACAATAACAAAATAATCTATAAAAGGTAAAAATATATCATTCATTAACCTCATAAATATACATGGTGCATTGCATAGAGAAAACAACATAACTAAACACTCATACAAAGCTTTCCTACTTTTGAAGGTGGTCTTTGAGGTATTTTCTTCTAATGATTTGAACTTAGTGATATCCATACTTTAAATCCAACTTAGTGAAGCAATTCACTTGTTGCAATTGATCCAACAAATCATGTATTTTGGGCAGGGGCTACTTGTTCTTGAGCATAATTTTATTTAATTCCCTATAATCTATACACATTCACAAAGCCCCATCTTTCTTTGTTACAATGATGATGGGTGACCCACATGGCCATAATGTACTTAGTTTAATGCCACCCTATTCCAATAGATGTTGCAATTGTTTATTCACCTCACTTACTTCTATAATAGATTCCCTATAGAACCCATTGTTTGATAATAAAGAGGCCAGAAATAGTTGGATCTCATGCTCCACTTCCCTCTTGGGTGGTAGCCCTTTAGGCTCCTGAAACACATCCTTGTGTGCCCATAGCAACTCTTCCAGTTGTTTTTACTATTTCTTAGTACATCGCTCCAATGATGCCTTTACTCTTAATGAATCTTATACAGACTAATTTACTCTTAAAAATAATAAAACTTACTTCCTTCTAGAACATATCAATTTCATGTCCTGGTTGGCATTTATCAACAAAGTTTTTTGTTTACCTTCGTGTGCATTAATGGTGAATGATTTTCCATCCTTGACGAGGCAGTACTAGTTGGATTTTCACATGAATATTTCATCATGCATGTACATATACGGACTTCCAAACACCACTCCACATACATCAAGGGGAACTACATCTAGTTCTACTTCATCCTTAAAATAAGTACTGATAACAAATCTAATTTTGCATTACTTTGCTACCTTTATCTCTACATCTTTATTTACCCATCCCAATGGATATGGGCTTGGATGATCACAAACTTTCAATCCTAATTTGTTGACCAACTCTAGAATATCGAGATTTTCATGTGACCCTCAATCAAATAGAGCATCAATGCATGACTTTTTTAACCTGCACCTTTATATGAAAGAGTTTGGTCTTTCATTTTCTTCTTATTGCTAAAAACAACTCATATTGACTTCCTTATGCACTAATATACATAAAATATTATCATCCACTTCTAAACTATAACTAAATATCATAAAACCATGTAAATAGATTAAGATTAAACATTATAAAAAAAATTAACCAAATAAATATCACACTAAAAAATAACCAAATAAATATCACACTCACCTTTCTAAAAATTATGTTGTTTGCATGAGTATATTTATTTATAAGTTTTTAAAAGAAATGAAAACCCTAAATCTTTATTTATATAAAATATGTATTTATTAATAAAATATTTTATTTATAATTAATTTAAATAAATATAAAAAATATAATTTAAAAGATTTGATCTCTTAGAAATATTTGTATGTTTCATGATCATGTGAGAAATAAGGTTAGTCATTAATATATGAAAGAGTGGCAATATATATATAGAATAAATGGAGGAAGATAACAAGTGTAATTTCACAATATTAAAACAAGAAAGCATAAATTGTTATAAAAAGGTGGATGATAAATAGATTATTATATGTGATGATATTTCGTGAAGTTAGTTATATAAATATATATATATATTATAATAAATTTATTATTTATTTTGTGATTTTTTTTAGTTTTTAGTTTTTGTTTTTACTATTTATTTTAGTGTATTTTTTTTTTTTTTGAAAAAATTGACATTATTTATCAAGATGGCACTATTTTTGGCATTTTTTTTTTACTGATCACACTCAGTTGGTGCTAAATAGCATCGACTTTAGTGCCAACATCAAAATTGAGCTTGATCTCACTAAACAAAGGATCCCCATTGATCTTCACCATATATCTTTAGGTTTTTCCTAAGTAGTATGGGACCCAAAGCTCAAAGAAGAATACCAATGATATAGTTTTCTCCAAATATGTAGCATTCCTGCTCCAAATCCTGCACATCTATTTTTTTTTTTCAAATTGGTAAACTTACTCATCAGAGATTCATTCTCCTCCTACAGAGAAGCCTTTTTTTTCTTGAAGGCCATCAATACAATATTTTTGACCCACAGTGTTCATGCTCAACAACAAAACCCCTCCCATTAAAAGAAGGTGAATAAAGTTGTGCTTCCTTTGTATGGCATGCCTAATGAAGCCAATATTTTGCTGATTTTTATTTATAATGAAGGATCCATCTTGGCTATGGAACTTGTAGATTACAATTTCAGAGATTAAACAATTGCAAGCCATGGGCTTCATGCATTTCTCTGAAAATTTTCATTGGAGAGAGCCTTCCGAAATTGCGCACATCTATGTAAGGAGGGTGAGTGTGAATGTGTACAAATTATGTATGTGCATCATTATGCTATCTTTGAAAGCTTGCCACCTTAAATAAATTATTTAACTCCATGCACTAAAGTCCAGAGAAGAGAATCAAATAAAGTATTCATCTTCATGCACTAAAGGTCGAAGAAGACAATCAATTTGGATTCATATTAAGGACCACAAAGGTGTAATCAAAATATTTGCAAAGCAAGATAAAAGGTTAGCGTTTGAAGGAAGGTTTTTGTTTAGATCTACGATGATGACCAAAATGATGATACTTCCATATCTGGAAAGAAAAAATGGCTTCCTGCTTAACAACTTGAATGAGGCCAACCATCTCTATGTCGCATAGGAGTTACCTATGTACATGTCTAAGTCTGCCCTATACTCTTCTCCAATTTAACTTCCTTTATTTCCATTGAATTCAATAAAGGTATTTCACAATTTGGTTAAACCATTTACACCATAGCCTTGATCTAATGTCACATGGTTGTCTTACCTCCATTCCTATTTGACATTGCAACTGACTGCATTTTGTTTTGATTTGTTCTAAATATTGTGATTGATTTGTCCCCATGTTGAGGATTCATTAAGATAATAAAGAACTTAGTGAAGCAATATTGAAAAAATGTGGAAACTAGTTTTGAATAAATAATTCTTAAAATAACCTGTTGTCCCCTACTATACTTTATTCAAATTGTATCAAATAATGTCAAATGTTGGCCAAAAAGGGGAGTTGAAGTGCAAAAAGGCCAAAAATGAGAACAAATATAAAATACCAAAATCACGAGGAGGAGGCCAAAACCAAAAGCCTAAGCTTCAAAGCCAAAAGGAAAGCCGATATTGAAATAGGGGTGCCAAAATTGAGGACCCGATCACATCGGAGCCCGATATCAAGAATGCTAACAGGAAGGCATTTCTGTTTTTTTTTTTTTGAAAAACTTCCAATGAGAGGGGATTTGATATTTACTAGCACCCAGTCATGGAAAACCAAAGGGACCAAGGCCGTAGAGTTAGCTGGAGCACCTAAGTGCTAAGAAGGAATATCAGAGGTGGAAAGCATCGAAACTCTTTTAGGAAAAGTTTTGATGAAGAGGGCTTCAATATATGTTGGAATTTGATCACAAAAACTTCAGAGAACCAAGGGTGCAGAGCTAGGGCCAAGCACTGAGAGCTATGAGCGCATCAGAAGTGGGGGTTTTTGTAACTCCAATGTTAATAATTTTTTTGAAAACTTCCGATGAAGAGGGCTTCTGATATAGACTGGAACATGGTTGTGAGAGATCCACAGAACCCAAAGTGAAGGGAATATTTAGCACTGTTGTGCTATACAACAACCCACACATTTCAATTAAAAAAAAATAAAAAATTCTAAAATGATAAATAGGAAATAGGGTGCCTTTTGTTTGTCAAAAAAGTAATAAAACTTTTAGATAGAAATAGATTTCTTTATTCCTTACTTTTTAAATAAAAAGTGCTTAACAAGATTTCTAAGAATTGCACATTGCAAATCGCATTTTCTTAAGGCCAAGGTTCATTCATCGAAAAAGTTGCGATGCAATTTGAGTTATCGCAAACTCCTTATCACAAAGGTTTTGAATATAATTGAAATCAATTCATTTACAAACATGTGATGCGATAAACCTATCACATATAGCATATTGCTGATTCCAAAGGCATGTTTTTACAACGATCCATTGAAATTTTGCGATGTGATATATTTGTCGTATTCTGCGTACCGCCAAAATAAAAGGAAAATAGCTCAGTAAAAACTTGCGATGTGACATACACTTATCGCCTATTGCAATTTCAGCGGGAACATGTAACACTCATCCCGGAACTTGCGATGTGATGTTAAATAGGTAATAAAGTGATTAAAAAAATC
The DNA here is from genome assembly GCA_000404065.3 of Pinus taeda. Classification (NCBI taxonomy): domain Eukaryota; kingdom Viridiplantae; phylum Streptophyta; class Pinopsida; order Pinales; family Pinaceae; genus Pinus; species Pinus taeda. The sequence continues at coordinate 9,698 of APFE031455774.1, forward strand.
AAATAACAAAGGGAAAACATGTTCTAAGTTAGAAATTCACCAACTCTATGTGCAAACTCATCATTTATCGCAATCGCAGAGATTCAAAGGACTCTTAAGAATACGACATTTACAACTCCCGATTTGTGATATGCGATTGCTCTATAATAATTAAAACATTTCATAAATATCAATATATCAAAATTGCTAATCACAAAACATAAACATTACAACACACATTCTACGAAAAACCTTTGAAAACTTGCGATGCGATCTACTCAATGAACATTAAAGTATCACGTCGTTAGTTATGACCAAACATTAATAACAATTATGATTGTGATCCCGAGAAGATTTAGTTTCATGTATTTATTTTTAATTTAGATTTCGAAATCTTTCAGCTTAAATGTTACTGCTCTGATATTCGTCTATATTCATATTAACACTGTCTCTACAAGCTTAAGCTACTCTGAAAGTTTTTAGCCTATCACTACCCTCTGTGTCATTTTACAATTTGAATCTGGAAGTTTGCAACTAGATGAAATGTCAAAGAAGGCTAAAAAGACTATAGTTATCCCACAACCTGCAATGGCGCAAGGACTAGAAAGGCTTGTGTTAATCTTGGACACTACATGTAAGGATTGTGGAAAAGCTACATGGGAAGACATATATGATATGTTAGAAAACAAAAAGCCAAAGGTAACAGTCGTGCAGATAACAGCTGATGAATCCGTTCAATCAGGAGATACACTTAATGATTTATCCAACTCTTTTCTTCACCAAATAGCGGCCCGACCAAGATTTTTCTGTATACTGATATGGTAAAATGGGTGATTGAAAGCATCAATATAATAGACAGGACACTCCTCACAGCTGATGGAAGAATGTTTGGATCTTTCAAGCCTGAAGACTTGAAGAGAATGTATCATTTTCCAGAACCCCAGGAGTTCTACAACAAATCATTCCTCCAAGAATTCTCGAAAGAAAACGAAGTAGATTCAGATCCCATCAGACAATGGAGACACTTCCCGAATAAACACAAACAAGAAACATTGGGTATTTATTCAGTGGACTCCCTAGCATCTCCATATTGTTATGCTGCCGCAATGATGTGTAGACTGTTTGGATATTCCAATACTAGCAAGTTTTTTGTTGAAATGGTTCCATTAATAGAAGCAGCATCGGGCTCTTATGTGATGGATTGGGCTAGTATTCTATCCGATAAAATCCTTGACTATAGGAAAAATAGATATGTTTCCACTCGAGTCGTTCCCCCATTTTTTTATGAGTGCCTACATAGTTGATACCATCTGTTGCAATTTCAATTTTCCCATTATGGGATGGAAATGGACTATCTAGGACCCAACTCCTATCCATATTTACCATAAATTCCTATGGAAAAGCCATTTTAAGAGACATTTCTACAGAATTTGTCATGGTTTCATCCTACCCATTCATCAAGCCATTTTTAATAAACCAGCTCCTCAGCTGTCCAAGGAGGCTACTATTGATTTAACCTCAATTGGCAGTTGGTTTGGGGATGAAATTTTCACATACATTAGAGTTTTTGAAAGCATCACCGACCCACATGTCCTGCCTCTTTATGTCCTAGACAAATTATTGGCTAGGGAGATAGCCTACCAAATAGTTGAAAAAGGACTCACCAACAATCTTAAAGAAGCCAAGAAACTGTTATGTCCTACCTTTCCTATTCACTACAACATTTATTCATTGCATGATTACAAAATGCCCAAATTGAAGCCGAAAAAGTAAAGGGTTTGAATCTAGCTTCAATTCCCAGAAGACAGTATGACCCAAATAAAGTTGCCTACAATTTCACTGCTCAGGTGAAGGTTAGACAATTCATCCATGAGAAGGATGAATTCACTGACCTATTCATGTCAGCAGAAACATTCTCACAAGTAGATCAACTAGAAAACATCAAGCTAGGTTCAGAGAAAATGGGAAAATTCATCCAATATAGAATGGAAAGGCTTCAGACAGTACCACTAGACTTGATGAACATTGTATCGGTCATTCAACAAGTAGAGCAAAGAAGAGAACAAATTACAGAGAAATCTTCAGGTGGAGCTCAGACAAGTGATAAATTGAGTAAACAGTTAAGCGTAGATGTTAACATTGATCCAGTATTAATCAAAGAGTGGGAGCAATTTAACCAACAAATCAAAGGTCAAGATGATACATAAAATATTATCACGCCGAGACCCCCATTAATACAACAATCCATCATTCAAAACCCAATGATTAAAAAACCATCTAGCAAGGAGGCAACTCCAAAAGAAATTGAGGTAATACCTAAACATCCTTCATCAGAGATTACACTGAGCATTGAGGAAATTCCACCTTTGAACATGTTCTACAACCCTAAACACAGAGCTGTAGTCAAGAGGCAAAGAAAGAAAAGAAAGATGGAGCAAACATCAGAAAAAATTCTTAATATGACTCTGTGAATATCATCTAGAAAGACTCAAGGGTCAATCCCTCTGAAGACTTAACCAAATTGTCTCAATTTGCGGGACCATATACAATTGCTACAATAGATAAAGAAACTGAAGTAAATCAACTGGTTAAGGAAAAAGATGAAAAAATTAAGCAATTGGAGGAATAATTAATGATGGAAAACATGCTATTGATCATCATGTCAAAGAAAGACAACAATAGCTCCATAAAGAGTTTAAACAGCTAAAATTAGAACATCAGGAAGAGATAAAAGCTAAGGAAGAGCAGATAAAGCAACTCCAATTCTCAATGGAACAGTTGAAAGACAATCGCGAAGTTGAAGAGTTTGTAAAAGAAGCCTTAGAGATAAATACTATGTTATCTCAACATCTAGTCCAACTTTGCTGGAAGATATCTCTCATTTACCCATTGTGTATCAAAACCAAGACATTGATAGATCAAGTAGTCAATTCCAAAATGGAATTTGAAGATGCAGATGATAAAATAACAAGTTACATCTCCTAGAAAAAAAAAAGAAGGAAGGGCTGCTAATTTGCAAATAATTGAAGAATCTCATAGGGAAATATTATTTTCAGAATGGGATATATAGCTGAAGAAAGAAGAAAGAGCAACCTCAAGGGCTAGGGAAGTAATGAATAACATCATCGAGCTGATAAATGATAACCTACACACCGCAAATTTAATTTTTGAATGTTCCTTGGAAAGTCTTCCAAAAGAAAAAGTTTTAGAAAGACAATGGATACAAGATTTGAAGACCAAAGAGGAAAGAATTAAAAAGTTAACAAGCCTCAATTGGGAAACATATTGGATTTACCTAGGTAAACCACATAGCTAGCAAATGATGATAAAATGTCTCGCTGACGCAGCTGAACGTATGATGCTAGAACTCTCAGATGTAGTATACATAGGTTAGTTGCACTCTGGGATGAGTCATGCACCAAAAATCTAGACTATGTTGGATATTTATCAGTTATCCGCAGGATAAATAGTAGACACAATACATCTTTCAAAATGTTATCAACAATTCTATTTTGAGCATGTAATCCCATATTTTAGGGAAGGTTGTTTCAACCTCCCTAAGCACTTTGTACGAACAATTAGTTTTTATTTTTCCTATAAAGACCCTTTCATGTCAACTAAGAAAGGGCCCTCAAAATTGTATCAAATTAGATTTAAGAAGATAGCACTTCTGCACTTCTTAATTTACTTTTGTGAAAGTAGTGGATCAAGTTTCAAACTTGTGGTAAAGGGACTTCAGGAGGACTTGCATTTTTGTATCTTATTGAAGTTTTCGGAATAAGAAGAGTGAACCAGATTGTTATTTTCATAAGAAGACTCAAATACATATGGTACTTTTATTAGTGTCTTTTTGTCTCGTTTTATGCAATTAACAATCTTTTGATTTGATATTGTTGTTATATGTACATGTATCACATAATTCTATATTATATCATTTTTGAATAAGTTAGAATTGATATTTTGAATACATATGTCAACAATTGATATTATTTTGATATGCAATATGTTTTTATATTACTTTGTTTAACTTCTTATTCAAAGTGATCATCATTCAAGCTTAACTTGTTGTAGGTAAGTGATTAATTTTCATTATCATTTGTCTATTAGAAATCATTATAAATCACATTGATATTAAATCACCCGAGTTATATAGATCTATTTGTATATTTTCATAAGTTTACAGATCAAACCATCTATCATCTTGTTATATATCTTAGACACCCATTCATCAAATCACACTTTATTGGGAAACTGGTCCCATACTATCTAGTCAGAGCCACCATACCAAATGGAAAAGGAGCTGCTTTAAGGTTTGGACTAGGTGGTTATCCCCCAATGTTGGTGCAATGATTTTAGAGGCATTAACATTTTTGGCGCTAGCAGGAGGGTCAACTATGAATGGATGGAAGAATTCCATCTAAATCTAAAATCCATTCAAGAAGTCAATCCCCTTGAAGATCACCTACAACTTCTAGATCACCATCTAAAGTCTCTTCTTCAAGATCTGAAGTTAAGAAGTCACCTCCTAAATCTCCTAGTACATTTCCTAAGGTATTATCTTTAGATTATAATCTAGAATCTCCTAAGGTCCAATCATTGATAAAGAAATTGGAAGAAATTTCAATTTTAGCAGAAAAATATGGACCATCTGAAACATTTGAAGGAAGTGTTACTTCAATCCTTCAACCAACTCAAATTTTGACTCGCTCCCACAGTGGAAAACTTGGTATTCCCCCTTTTGAATTTCCCCTTCCATATCACAAGAAAAAAACTAAGAAATCCGAGTCACAATCTTTAGCCAGTGAGATTTTATCCAATACACAAGCACAAACACCTTATTTTCCTCCATCGAACCCTGTTATCATCATCCCCGATTCACAATATCCTTCTCCATCTAATCTATCACTTTCTTTTTCACCTCAATCACCTTTATCACCCACACAAACTCTTCCCCAAGCTCTAATGGCAGCAAGACCTTGGGCTAATCCTAGAGCTGTGCGGATGCAGGGAACCTTACATGATCTTCCCAAACACCACGAACGATGATTTCCTAAATATAATCCAGATGATGGATTACCAGCTGAGGAACACCTCAATAATTATATGTTAGCCATCAATATCAATGCGTTGACAAAGAAGATTGTGTAGTTAGATTGTTTCCTTATACGCTCCAAGGATTAGTCGGTTCTTGGTATTTCTCCCTTCCACCAACATCTTTTACAAGTTGGGCATTGTTCGAAGAGAAATTTTTGAGCAAATTTGGTGATGATCGAACAACTGCAGCCTTGATCAATGATCTTTCAAATATCAAAATTAAACTTGATGAAAAGGTCAAATATTTCAATTCACGATCTAACAAATTATTGCGTAAAATCCCAACTACATCACGTCCTGGTGAATATGTACAAATAGATGGTATATTTCAGCCTTGCCTTCTAATATGGCTATTTTTGTAGATAGAGAAAATAAGCAAACTCTATTAGAGAATTTGAAAGAAGCGTTGTTTGTTGAAAAAAGAATATTTGCTCTAGACAAGAAAACTGCACAGCAAGATAGAAAAAACTAAAAAGGTTACATTCAAAGATGAAGCAAAGAAGAAAGCAAACAAAGACCCATATGACATGGAAGGCCTGCAAAAGGTTCTTAAATCTATGTCTAATGAAATGGTAGAAATAAAGAAGCAGGTAGCTAAATCTTCATCCAAAAGACCTTTTAGGAATTTTAAAATAAATCAGATACAAATCCTCAACCTCCGAACATTATATCAAATGCTGAATCAAATTTAGACGATGAGGAAGAAGAAGATATAGTCTTATCAGCTGAAGAAACATAGGAAGAAGAAACAGTTGAACTTCATGGAATGAGGGACTTTATTCTACCCAACTCTGATAACGAGAATGAGCAAGAAGCCCTACCGGTAAACACCAGAAGTAAAAGTCCAAAAGAGCCTAATCAATCAATTCAAAGGAAAAAAACCTCAATTACCATTACTGAAGAGAAAATTCCCGCAAAGAAATCTCCAATTTCATCTCCCCAGTCAAAACCATCTTTATCCAATCCTCCATAATCATCAAAAACTCTAGTAGTTTCAGATTCCATGGATTATAATATAATTGAAGATATGATGAAGACCAGAGCAAACATTTCTCTTCATGAACTTAGCAAGCTCAAGCATCAACAAAAGTTGTTGCTTAAGGAATTAAATGCAGTACCTTCTTCTCCTCTTCCAACTAGTGTATTATCCAAGGCTGGCAGAGGATCGGGTAGGCCACCATTTGATAAGGTGGATTCTAAAGATGCCATTTTAATTGGGGTTAGATCAAATTCTTATACTCCTCCTTTTCTCTTATGAGATCTACAATATGAATTTACATAACTGCTTGATTGACTCAGGGGCTTCATCAAATATAATGTCAGCATCAGTTTGCTCCAAATTAAATATTGAACCCCAGACATATGCAGTTCATATTGTTCAATTAGATCAAACTAGAGTTCAAGTTTTAGGAGAAATAAATTCAGTCACTATTAGACTATCCTCTGATCCAAGGGTTGTTCAAATTATTGCTATATTGATTGCTAATATTCCTGAGTTTTATGGTTTGATTCTTAGCAGATATTGGTCCGAAAAGTTTCATGGTTATATTTCTAATTGGTCTCACATGTGGCTTCCTTATAATGAGAAGCCAAATCAAATTAGAGTCGAGCACGAAAAACATATGACTCACACAGTGATAGAATTCGAAGAAGAAAATGAACTAGTAGCTTTCAATAATAATATTCTTGGAAACTATTCTGCTGAGTCATTTTTAGGGAACTTCAATGCTCAACAATCACCCTTTTTAGTTAATGCTGTCCCATCACAAGTTGAGAATTTTTCATATACCGATACTTCTAAGTGTCTTAATTTTGTAGATAAACCTGTAGTTAAGCCTTTATTTTGGTCTTTTTATTTTGATGGATCTAAATCTAATGATAGTGCAGGAGTAAGATGTCTTTTAGTCAGTCCTGAAGGAGAAAAGATGATGTTATCATGTAGATTAGAATTTGAGTGTACCAATAATACTGCAGAATATGAAGCATGGATTCAAGGTCTATATAAGGCAATATGCCTAAATGTCCAATATCTGAAAGTATTTGGTTATTCCAAAATTGTCATCAAACAAATGAGAAATAATATTCATTGTCTTTCAGGACATCTGAAACATTATCAATCACTTGTTCAAGATCTTATATCTCATTTTTTGGCATTTGATATCTCTCCTATTCCCAGATCATAGAATGCAGTAGCAGATCTCCTAGCTAATGTAGCTTCTAAGCTCCTTCCATCTGAGGATTATAGTCCAGATAATTTTTCTATAGAATTAATTTTTCGGCCATCCATCCCAGATAATGTCACCAATTAGCGTGTGTTCAATCATGATGAGGATATCTTAAGTTTCTTGACATTTGAAGGATATTATGACGATCAAATTATCGATGAAAGCAATCATGATCTTAAATTAAAGTAGAAACTCAATGAAAATCCTATTCCTAAATCCGTGGTTAAACTGAAAGATATTTATGATATTAAGGGTAGATTCAAAAAGGTCACTAATTCAAAGCTTCAAAGTTCAACTTTAAGGTTTGAATTAGTAAACCTTGGCACTGATGCCAAACCACAAAATGTCAATCTAGGACTTGGACTTTCACTTGATGAAAGATTTTCCTTCATCAGCTTATTGAAAAAATATAAAAATGTTTTTTCCTGGAATTATGAGGATCTGAAAACTTATGATACTTCTATTATTCAACATACCATTCCAATGATTTCTGATGAAAAACCTGTGCAACAAAAATTAAGGAAAATTCACCCTAATCTTGAGAGTCAGATCAAATCATAGCTGAATAAACTCCTTAAATCCAAAATAATCTTTCCTGTGTGACATTCAAAATGGGTCTCAAATTTGGTACCTATCAAGGAGAAGAATGGTGATATTAGAATTTGTATAGATTTTAGAAATCTCAACAGAACATGTCAAAAAGATAATTTCCCATTACCAACAATGGAACAGATACTTTAATCAATAGCTGGCTCATAATTAATGTCTTTTCTTGATGGTTTTTTAGGTTATAATCAGATCTTGGTACATCTAGATGATAGATTAAAGATTACATTCAGAACCAAATGGGGAACATACGCTTATCAAAAAATGCCTTTTGGTTTGATAAATGCTGGAGCTACCTTCCAAAGCACCATGGACATAGCTTTCAAAGGTTTGATCAACAAAACAGTCGTTGTTTACTTGGATGACATAACTGTCCATTCTAAGAAAAAGAACAACCATTTGTATGATTTAAAGCAAATCCTTGAATGTTGTAAAAAGTATGGGATTTCCCTAAATACTAAGAAACCATTCTTTACTCTTAGTGAAGGTAAACTCCTAGGATTTATTGTATCCAAAAAGGGCATATACATTGATCTTGATAGGATAAAGGAGATTTGTGATATTCCTTTACCACATAATAAGAAATCTATGCAATCATTCCTGGAACAGATAAATTTTGTCAAAAGGTTTGTCCTTGATTTTTCTCACATTGTTTTACCCTTGCAATCTATGATTAAGAAAAATTTAGTCTTCAAATGGGGACATAACGAGAGAGAAGCTTTCGATGCAATCAAACAAGCAATCATTAATTCCCCTGCATTAAATACTCTGAATTTTTCTAAACATTTTATTTTATATACTTTAGCCACTCAATCATCCTATGCTGTTATTTTAACACAAATCAATGATCAACAGGTAGAAGCACCCATATCTTTCTTTAGCTCCAATTTGCAGGGTGCTAAGCTAAATTATTTAGAAGTCGAGAAACAAGCCTTCACTGTATTTAAGTCTGTTAAACATTTTAGACCTTTCCTCCTGAAAACACATACAAAAGTGATAGCCCCACTCTTTGCAGTAAGGCAATTTCTAATTCAAAGAGAAGTAGGAGAGAAAAGAGCTAATTGGTTAACAACTCTGCAAGAATATGACATCGATCTTAAACCAACGAAAATTGTTAGAGGACAAGGTTTTTGTAGGTTACTTGCAGGAGATTCCAACATACCACATCATGAAGATTCAGATAATACTGCATAAGTAAACGAGGTAAGTTTGAATGATTCTGAATCTCAATATGCTGATTTGATTTTCTATCTAAAAAATGGATATGCTCCCCCTGAATTCAGCTACAAAGGAAAACAGGCTTTGATATTAAAAGCCAAACACTATGAAATTATTGATAATGTGTTATTCAGGAGAAACTATGATTCTTTTTTGTTAAGATGCCTTGAAAAGTCTGAAGCGCAAATGGTTTTGCAGGAACTCCATTAGGGCCCAGATAGTGGACACTTTGGAGGAGATACTACAGCACACAAAATACTCCATTCCAGGTATTATTGGCAAACTTTGTTCAAATATACCCATGTCTACGTGAAGAAATGTAAGATATGCCAGACTGTTAGTGGAAGACAAAGGAAACCAGCCTTTCCTTTACAACCAGTTAACATTGAGCAACCATTTGAGTAATGGGGGCTTGATATCATAGGAGAAATTGTTCCCCATTCTTCCAAATAGCACAGATACATCCTTACAGCTACGAACTACTTTATTAAGTCGGTGGAAGCAATTCCACTAAAGGTAGAAAATTCTGATGCGATTATAGAATTTATTGATCAATTCATCATCACCAGGTTTGATTTACCTAATGCACTTATCTTTGACAATGCATCTTATTTTTCTGGAAATAATATCCTTGAATTTTCTCTTAAGAGAGGTTTTAAGTTAAAGTACTTTGCAAATTACTATCCACAAGGAAATGGCTTGGCATAATCAACTAACAAACACCTCATTAGGATTATTAAAAGAACTATCGATTAGAGCCAAAAGAATTGGCATAAATATTTAATATTTGCACAATGGGCAGATCACATAACTCAGAAGACCTCAATAGGTACTTCTCCTTTTAATCTAGTATATGGGAAAGAAGTTGTCATTTCACCAAATTTAGCCCTCCCATCACTAGCCCTAGTACAATTCATTGAAGAAAGTCCTTCTTCCTCTATTCAATTAAGGTTTGATCAAATTCTTAAATTAGATGAAGAAAGAGAAAAAGCCAAGATTACTCATGCTCGACATCAACAAATCATTAAATCCTCTTTTGATGCAAGTTCAGTTGGCCCAAAAACATTTCAAATTGGTGATCTCGTTCTGAAATGGGACAAAGCACATGAAGAAAAAGGTAAGCATACGAAATTTCAGAAAATGTGGCTTGGACCATTCCAGATTGTGGAAAAGATAGGCTCATCAACGTTTCTATTGCAAGATTTATCAGGAAAGAGAGATTCTCTTCCTTTGAATGGACTTACCTTAAAGAAATTATTTTCTTGAGAAGGTAACTTCTTCTTACTTGTACATATTATTTCATGCAAGTTTTTGATTTCTTTTAGAAATAATGTTGTAAAAAGTATGCCTTTGGCTTTTCACCTTTGAAATCTCTTTGAAAACATTTTGTGAATATTCGCTTTTTAAAAGTAGAAACTCTTAAGGAAATGATTATAGTTTTTGAAAATTAGATGAAGATCATAAAACTCTAAGATTTTCTTTGAAATTGCAAAATATTTGAAACCTGGAAAACATAGAGAATCATTTTAAGTTTTATCGGTTGAGAAAGGTTATTTTTATAAAAGTAAAGACTTGGTACAACTAAGCATCTATAACTCTATAATTGTCATCCAATAACTCTTAAGGAGCCAAAGATTCACCCCATCCATTAGGTTTATGATTTTTTAGAGTGTAATTCTAAAATATATCTGACTTAAAAGATAAGAGGTCTCATCACGAGCCAACTTGTTCAGTTCAATTACAACTAGTGAATGGTGTTGTCACTTCCTGCCCCCCACACCAGGACAATGGCTTTTAAAGTACGATA
>APFE031455775.1:2041-27918 GCA_000404065.3 Pinus taeda
TAATGTTTCCATTTTTTCACACTCTGAACTAATGCATACAATTCTTTATCATATGTAGGATAGTTAACTACTGCAAGATTAAAAGTCTCAGAATGATAACATATGGGTTTATCATGTTGTTTCAACACTGCTCCCATGGCATAGTCACTGGCATCAGTTTGGATCTCAAATGGTCTTTGTAGATTTGGCAGTGCTAGTACAGATGTTGTACTAATTTTTTCTTTTAAGGTGTCGAAGGCTTTTTGTTGTTTGCCTCCCCACTGAAACACCTTGTTCAATCCTATCAAAGAATGTAAGGGAGCTACAATTGAGGGAAAAATTGAAATGAACTTCCTCCAATACTATGCTGCTCCTAAGAAGCTTCTCACTTTTGTAGTAGACTTGGGCTTAGGCCAGTTTATGATGACTACCACTTTAGAGGGATCTATTTTCAATTCACCTCCCCCTAGTATATGACGCAAATAATTTAGAAAGGTTTTGCCAAATTCACATTTGGAGAGTTTAACAAAAAGTTTTTATCTTTTCAAAACATCTAATTTCTGCTAAACATGCTCTAAATGTTCTTCCCATGTTTTACTAAAAATCAGAATGTCATCCAGATACACAATAACAAAATCATCAAGAAAAGGTCTGAGTACATCATTCGTTAATCTCATGAAAGTAGCAGGGGCATTGGTCAAGCCAAAAGGCATAACCAACCATTCATATAATCCATACTTTGTTTTGAAAGCAGTATTCCATGCATCTTGCTTTGCAACTCTGACCTAATGGTATCCACTATGTAAATCCAACTTGGTGAAATAAACAGATTCCTTCAATTGATCTAAACGATCATCTATGCGAGGAAGGGGATAACGATTTTTTATTGTTATCTTATTCAGTGCTCGGTAATCAATGGACATTCTCCATGAGCCATCTTTCTTTCTCACTAGAACGATTGGTGACCCACATGGTGATGTGCTAGGCCTGATGAATCCTTTCTCGAGCAACTCCTGCACCTGCTTCTTGATTTCAGCATTCTCTAAAGCAGACAACCTGTACATCCCAATGTTAGGCAAAGGAACATCTTGCTACAGAATAATATCATGTACTATTCCATTTTTGGGTGGTATACCTTTAGGTTCTTGGAATAAGACATCATATTCTGAAACAATCCTTTTTATATCAACTTGCTGATTAGCATTACAACCCTTAAATATATTGGTCTTATCGGGTGTATTTCCCTTTACAACCATCAACAAGAACTGTTTGCATGAATTTATCATTCTTTTCATCTGTCCTGAGTTTATGAGAGTATAATCATTCTTGAGCTTGTGAGCTTTTACAAAGTATTTGATTCCATATTTAACAAGTAGATACTTGTTCTCAGCTCTATAGAAAATAGCCTTTCTATCATACAATTAAGGACTTCCTAAAACAATTCCACATATATCCAAAGGAATCACATCTAACTCAACCTCATCTACAAATGTTGACCCAAAAGAAAACTTTAGTTTGCATTGTCTAGTCACTTGTAGTTGTGCTTTATCATTCAACCAACCTAATGGGTATGGTTTCTTATGGGGTGTAGTTGTTAATCCCAATTTCTTTAAAATTGCTTCAGAAATTAGATTTACTTGTGAGCCACTCTCAAACAAAGTATCAATCTTTTGATTTTTGGAAATAACTCGAATATGGAAAAGCTCAGATGTTTTTCTCTCATGTTCTTCATTAATAACAGATTGAGCAGAATTACTAGTAGATGCTTCAGAATTCTTACCTTTTATACCTGTGGTTGCAATGATTGTTTCATCTCCCAAGTTTGGCCCCAAATCTCTCTGAATAGCTGCAGTAGTCTTCTTCTTCTTTCCCTCAGACTTCTTAGGTCTCAGCTGTAGATACAGAATCCAACAATGCTTATCATCATGCCCCTCCCTTTTATAGTGAGTGCATGAAGCTTTGTCTTTCTGTGCAATGTTAGCCTTCCTTGCTTTCCACTTCTGCTTTCTTTTCTCCTTGCTCTTGGTTACAGTGGGTTGGGATGGTCCCCCAACTTCTGGATTTCCATTATTTCCTCTAGCTTCTAGATGAGTAGCTTGTACAAATACTTCATCTATACTAGAGGGATTAAACATGAGGATGGTATGCCTCATGTAGTTGTGTAGACCAGAAATGTACTTTAAAAGAGTTTCTGGTGAGTCTAACAAGATACCTAACATCAATGCTCTCTTTATAAATTCTTGAGTATACCCTTGCACACTTTTCCCTTTCAACTGCTGAAGAGTTTGCCAACTCATCATGGCTTGTTGCATGTAGGTCAATGGATAGAACTGCTTTTTGATGGTAGCAACAAATTCACTCTAGATAGAGATGGTCTTACCATGCTTCTTCATATCAGCTTGGGTTTTTCCTTCCCACCAAACCAAGGAAGTGCCTCCTAGGCATAGGCTTTCTAGCTAAATCTTAATCTTGTCCGAGTCTATGTTCTGTACTCTGCAATACACATCAATTTTTCTAATCCAATTGTCCAACTTGCCAGCATTTAGCTCTCCATCATATATAGGCAAATCAAATTTAACATCTAGTTTAATCAAGGATTCTTTCTTATTATGCATAGGGCTATTAGGAGGTGTAGGAAAGCTTTCTTCTTTCCCTTTCCCTCTTGAGTGGTCATGGGAATGTGATTCATCTTCTTCTTTATCTCGTTTAAAGCCTGATGAATCTTCATCTTTATGCTTTCTAAAGTCCCTATACATTTCTTCTACCATATACTTTATAGCTAGGAAACTTTCTATAAACTGAGGGTCTGGCCCTATAGAACCTTCTTCTAACATTGTCTTCTGAGAATATACTCTCCCAATTTTAGGATTAGTTTCCACCAACTCTCCTTCTCCTAATTTGAGCTTTGATCTAGAGAGCATTCACATCTAAACCAGCACAAGCTTGTCTAACCTTACAGCCTAGAGCTTTGATACCATTTGATCTGATAATCACCCTATGAATGAGCTTAGTTGAAGATTTATTAAACAAAAGGTATTACAGACTCATGTGCTAGTGTGTGTTCTGTGTTATTCAAGCAATGGATCAATCAGATTGCCAATACACAAACATTTAAATGGAAAGATAGCAGAGAAATACAGTAAGAAACACAAAGACATAAACAATTTTTAATAAGGAGTTCACCCTCTTCTCTAAGGCTATGTCTCTGGTCCAACTTCAGTGGTGGCCTTGTTTTATTGTGTCTTATAGCAGAGAAATTACAATACAGGGACTCAATGTGAGTTCTCCTGAAGCAGATTTTGCTAGGTAGGGTGGTTCTTGGATTCCCCAAGCCACTCAGAGTTCACATACTCTGTTTCTTCCTACCAGCTTTGTGACCCTTGGTCTACATTGGAAAGAGCCGAATGTGATGCTCAGTCCGGACAGATTCCTCTATGGGAAGGCTTGAATCTTCAAGCTCTCTGGTGCTCGATGCTACCTATGGTCAACTCGGCCCTCTATCCCTCTGCTTGGCTTTACTGTTCTCTGTGTTCAGTCCTCCTCTCAGGGTTCACTGTTCACTATCTCTCTTGGTCGCTCAGACTCCTCTCAATCCTCTCTTCTTCGACTGCCTCCGTTCATGGCTTTAACCATTCGATCCCTATGCCTGTTTGGTTCCTCTCCCGCCTGCGTCGATTCTCCTTCTGCAGTTGCACTTGGAGTTCCCTGTTCGGTGTCAGCATGAACGCTCGGGAAGTGCCACGTGTCCCCATTGGAACAACGCCAGTCTGTTCGTCGATTCATTTCTTCATTTATGTCATGGATATGTTCTTTCTCCATCGTGGCGATCAAACAGATTCCAAATCCCTTTAAATTGCGGCTTATTTCCTTGTCAATTTCGCTTCTTTCTATCGAGCGCAATCTCAGCCATCCGATCTGGGCTCCTCTAGATCCAACGTCATACGCACGTCGAGTGCGGTTGACTTGCTCGACTGATAGTGCGCGATCACGGTGGTTTTTTTCTCTCACCTCTGTTGCCACGCGTCGATCACTGAGTGGGATCGCTCCGCTCTCCTCCAAAACCTCTTACCGTTCAAGGGCGCCCTGATCAAAACCGTCGGTTTTCCAGAGCACGGGTCCCGCCTTTGTCCTTTAGGGATTTTTTGCTTCTCCGCCCGCGGTTCTCCACCTCCCAACGTCACCGAGTGCTTAAGGCTCCCCCATTTCGGTCCTGTTTGCCCAGCTAAGCGCTAATCGCGCATCAAAATCGCCTCCTTTTCCCGATCCGAGGCTCCCAGGGGCTGTTTTGACCTCCTGTGCAGTCTCCATGGGCCTCGGTCAGCGCGCTTTGACCGAGGTCCTCATCGTTCCACGTCGGCTGCCATGGCCACTGGTTCAAAGCATTTTTTGATCACTGTTTTGGAATTTTCAAGGATTTGTTCAACTCGATACAATCAATGTTCTTGACAGTCTTTTGTGGATCCGATTTGGATCACCAAGTGTGGGTGTTTGGTGTATATACCTGTGGGCTGTCCCGAGCGAGCTGACAGGCGGGCAAGCCAAACGTTGAACGCACACATGGTTGGGTCGGCTGGTGGGTGGGCTGACCCGTTCAGAAGTTGAAACAAATAAAGTATGGAGGTTGGTTGATGGGATGGATGCGTTGGTTCATTGTTGGGCGAACCATTTATATACTTGGAACTTGGCGTGGAGCTAAGGCAGATTCATTCAAGAAAAATGCACAGTCATAAGTAAAAGGTGAAGTGCATGGTTTGAGGTCTGAAACGGGCGAAGGTGCAGGCGGACCTGAGTCGAAGAGAAGCCGTTCGAAGGCATCGTGCAGGACGTTGTTCGAAGTTGTCGTTCAAGGAGTCGTGCAGGAGGTCGTTCGAAGTCGTCGTTCAGAAAAGTCATGTGAAGTCATGGGGCGAGGGCGTTCGTGTAGGATCGTTCGAGGGTGTTCGGGCAAGATCGTTTGAGGTCGTTCGAGGGCGCGGAGGCAGGGTGTTTGTTCGAATGGTCATTTGAGGAGTCGTTCGAGGGTGTGGCAGAGCGTCTGCCCAAACGACCCGAGTTGGTCGAACGGTGAACCGGGTGAATATTGAATGGGTGACATGACCCGCCAGTGGACGAGTTGGGCGTTTGGTGGAAGCGCTCGGCGAGTTGAACGACACGTGTTCGGGTGAACATGCGGAGGCAAACGAGGAGTTGGGAAGAGTCGTTTGGGCGACCGTGTGGGCGTGCCGACGAGTTGGGCTAACCGAGTTGTGCTGGTTAATGTAAAAATATTCTAAGTGTAAATTTGGGGTTTCCTCAAGATTTAACTTGTATATTGTAAATTGTTATTATTATTATTATGTGCAGACTCATCACAGGGAGTTGCCCCTTCCAGTTATATTGTTGTGTATTTCATGTTAATACTGATTCATGGTGTAATGAAGTTAATATGATGAATGGTATAACGAAAGATATGCTTAGTTGTTGAAAAATAAACTAAGTATAGAAAGTTAGGCGTAGTCCACGATTGCAAGTATTTGTGAAAAGAAAGTGGTCGGTGGTGCCGCACCTTCTATAGTGTGGTTGGAAGAGTATCGCCAGTGTAGGGGCGTGACACCCGTAGTGTAGGAGGATACATCAATATGAAAGCAAGTCCCATCACCAAATCCGACCTTTGGAGTTTTGGTGTTTGGAATCGATTTGCAGGTAGTCCCACCCATGTTCTGCTCTAACTTTCTAAGATCTAGAGTCCTGCAAGAATAGTTTAAGTGTCTTAACCTGCTAAAGTCTAAGTCATTCTCTAAGGAGCCCAGAACTATTTTATGTGAACCTTTTGTATTAGTTCACTTTAACTTAAATTACAGGTGCTTGACTCAGAATTTTTTTTATTTATGTAGTCCTTGGAGATAATGTTATTAAATAGTTAAATATAATTTTTCTAATACATGGGAAGCAGAAGATGTGAACTATCAATTGAGTTTGAGCATAACATTGTCCTTTTACTTGTTTACGAACATGACATATTATTGAGTGTGGATATGGTAATTTTGGATCTACATAGTTGTGAGATGAATGAAATCTTTTGAGATATAAAAAATCTAAAATATTATAAATTATTTATAAGTGGAGAGTTGTAATTCTATGTGATTAATAGATCCATCTTTAAACAAGTATGGTAAACCATGTGGGGAGCAAGAGTATCCCATCTCTCATTTTGAGCAACAAAATAATAAAAATATTTTATTTGTTAACTATTTCTCATTTATTTTATATAAAATATATCTTTACAAATATCTTATTCCAAAACTATCTAATTTCAGATTTACTACATATTGCAAATTTGATCTCATAAGTTACTAGATGTTTAACCTACACGTTAATCATGGTTGCTGGGGCCTTAAAGACACTCCGTCTTTCAACTTGGCATTGCTTCTAAAAACAATATTGGCCAGCAATTAGCAATGATAGCCTCTGGAATCAAATCATCATGGATAACTATCTATAGAACATGGATCTCATTAGCCGGCTGCATGTTGGTGCTTGAAACCCTTCTTATCTTTGATTATCATGGCGCAGTCTCCTTGATACTAAGAATTGGTTGTTTGGAATCTCAGGTTGGACGTTGGCTCGAGATGCATCATGGAGATAGGCCTAGACTCGCTCTAACGCATGACTGGTCCGCATTTATTAACTCTTCTTATCATTAGATTTATGCACAATCACTCACACGGTGTTATTTTTCTTATCTTAAAGGTGTGTTGATTTGAATATTTGTTCTATGTGACCCACATGGATTGCAATTTGCGCCCACTACAGTAGCACTAATGATAGGGGCAACGGAGATGGCTAGAATGAGTCGTACATTTCGGGCCCATCGACCGTCATCCAGCAAGTAAAGTCCAGTGGACTATAACATTTCAGTGAATGAATAATTCGATGTGAACGTAACTGTTCATGGTACATAGTTTCAACTAGAACTTTTTAATATGTTGAAAACAAAAACCGCGACACCGTGAAAATGAGAATAATGGCAGCGACACCCGAACGGAAAGTAAAATACGAAACTGCATGACAGTTTTATTATAGTGACTGGTGAGAATAGCACAACATCAGATTCTCTTGCTCCGAGAATCATGTGAGACGCTTTATTGACACTAACATAAACATAGATATATATATTAGATGCGTATTGTGCAGTTGGGCAGACGTTGAATATATAACTAAATTAGAAGCTGTACTGCTCGTAGCGGATGAAACAGTCACCTAGCTGAACTCGAGCACCGATGGCGTACCCGCAAATGTTCCAGATGCGGCCCCCAAGGTTTTTAAGGCAGGCGGTGCAATCAGACTTAGAGATTCCCTGTTTGCAAACCCCACGCCCATAGGCGGTTGGTGAACCTGCTCGCGATGCTTTATAGTCGTAACCGTTGAAGGCAGTGTTTCCCTCTAGATCTACCAGGAGGGATCCGAGAGTACTATAAAAGGAACTTCCGCTTGGGATCTTCTGCCCGTTACATGCAGATGATACCAAGTTTGTCCTGGGCGTGCCTACAGCACTGCCCACCACCAGGGCTACTACCATTACTGCCAATGTAAAGCCAAATGAGTACCTCATCCCGAATGATAAATATAAGCTCTTCAATGAGAAATGAAATGCTGGCTGGAATGAATGATATAACCACCAATGCGGCCTCCATTTATAGGCCTCGCGGAGATGGCTGTGTATGGGTGGAATTATGAATAACATGTCTCTGTGGTTTATGGGCCGAAATGCACGAAGGATTATGGATAACATCTGTCTATGGATTAGTGGCCGAAATGGACGAGTCATTCTAGCTCCGTGGCCGCCTGTCTTGACTAAACCGTTGGGCCCATATATAAGAGATGGTATACATTTTAATAATCAACTAGTCACATACAATTACAACGTGATAATATATATAAGCTAGTCATATATATATATATATAAAGCTAATAGTGAATCTATTAATCACATGCAATTCCAACTCTCCACTTGTAAACCACTTTTAAGTTATCGATGTCAACCCACTTGTAAACCACGTTATATAAGTTATATATAAAAAAGCTAATAGTGAATCTAGCCACTTGTAAACCACGTGTGCTGGACGACGGTAGATGGGCCCGGAATGTACGACTCGTTCTAGCCCCCTGTCTTTACTAGACCGTTGCCCCTATCATTAGTTCTACTGTAGTGGGCGCAAATTGCAATCCACGTGGGTCACATAGAACACATTCTAGAGAATGGATTTTCTCATTATCCCTACATTTAAAACTTAACAAGTTCTATGTAAAATTGAAACTTAGCCCCATACAAAATATAGATTCTCGCTATTATGAATAGTTTAAAATCATGACAAGAACGGATGTGTTAGATCATAAGTTGATCTTGCAAATAGGGTCTTAACTGCAACATTTTTTGGAGAGTCTATAGATTTTGCAATTTTGGATCTAATAGATGTGGGTGATGGAGCCAAAGTAAAACATTTTCATCGAAATGTTACTTCTTCTTTTTCAGGAGTCGAGACTAGAGTTTAAAGAACCTCTATCATTTTCCTAATCAATCACACATGTCGACTCTCCAAAAGCTATAAAATCCTTAGGGTTGAGCCAATTAGAATAGTGCAAGACAATATTAGATATTTTTGGTAATTATAATATAATCAGAATAATTATATTTATATAAATATATTTAATAGGGAATTATATTAATTAAAATAATTATATTTATATAAGCTCATTCGGTGGTGAAGGGGTATACAATTAAGTCACTTCGTGATGTGAAGGTCACCAATTAGTAGGAAATAATCCGCGATCCCGTGGTGATTTTGATGGCTTAGATGCCCCTAGGTCGTGGTTTCTCAAGCCAAATGCCGAGCTTGTTGTAATGTGTAAATTGAGTAACAAAATAAAAATTATATTTATATAAATATATTTCATTTAAAAATTGATGTTAAAAATTATGCTAACTATTAACAACATTATTTAAATATGAAAATATATTCTTCATTATAAAATATCAAGGTTACTATGATTAATTATTTTTTCTTTGACGTAAAACCTATATGATGAGTATTCTTCTAAATAAATTGTTTGTAACATAACAAAATCAATTAAATCTACTTATATTTAATAAACTAAATGAAATATTTTTTGTAATTAAAAAATTTATAATAGTACTAATTGTTCTATGAATTATAATATGAATTAATATCACTATCATTGAGTTGGAATATCTCTATATTAGCCTTCAAATTGGAAGTATACTCTCTTAGTGTGAAACATCTTATCATTGCCTCCAACCACGTTTCTAATTGTTTACTTGCATGACTTCTAGAAAATTTTGGGGGCTTAATATTTTGAAGCTCCCTAGTAATGTCCCTAGTTGGAGATCCTCTATTAGAATCCTTTGATCCCTTGACATTTCCCACCCTTGATGGAAAGCGCTCTAGGTCCACCTCAGTTGTTTCGTGCGCTCTTAAAGTCTCATTAATTATCTGTATAGAGCACAATATGAGAGCTAAATCTAGTGATGGCAATGGGGTTCTTGGAGGAGTGGTCATTGTGACGAGTCTCCTCTGCCTTGATTCCCTCACATCCTTGCCATTCTGAAACATTCCATTATCTCCGTGACACACAAGTCTTAGTAGTGCAACTTAGGATGTCAGCGATTATTTGGCACACACACATATATAAAATGATATGCGTAAGTTTCCCTTTCACTATGCTGGTAAATGAGTGATGTTGACTTTGAGTAGATTCTCATGGATCTAGTAAATAATTTTCCCTTGCTAACTAATCAAGTTTTATGCTATGTTGTTAGTCACCATCACACGCCTTTCCAACATCAAGTCTCTCCCCTACACCAACCTTAATTAATTAAATGGATCGTTAACCTTATTTTAGTTAGCACTAGACTTCAATTTATTATTATGTGAATATTGGTAGTTCGTTGGTTGAATTTTCTCTAAGGATGTAGCATCTTCATGAAGAAGGAAATAATTGTAATGCAATCCTAACTATGAACATTAGGAAGAGGTCATCAAATATGAAGTAACATTGAAGACTAATAATAGGCTAAAGTTGCCTAGTTACATGTGCAAACTAGGCATGGAAAATCATATTTAAGTGAATTAAGGTGGATTATGTACAAATTGATTATTTTGAAATTAATGTAAGTCATATGTGTCTTAAAGAGGTTGTATTAAAAATAACTATAGGAATTTCATTTCACTAAGATATTTATGTTTCAACTTCTTAAGATGCACAACTTTTAGAGTGATCCATTGTGGAAAGTTAACAAAATATTGGAAGGTTGAAGTGTTTTAAGTTTTCTATATCCAAATGAGATGGGGACCAATCCAAAAACAAAAATCAAACTTATTTATTATGAAACTATGGGTGATGATCACTATGACAACCAATTAGGAATGATGTAATTTGGAAGTGAGAATTTAGTGATATAAATGAAAGGAGGTAATGTTCTTCAATTATCAAGTTTTCTTATCAAGTGGAAAATATTAGTATGATATACAATCCATAATAATTAGGAGTTTCATGTGGAAAGCACTTAAAGTGGGTGTGGAATATATTTAAGGTGCTTATAGAATAGAACTCAAGATGGTATGGCTTTGTTTCAAGGATATCTTCTCTTAAAAAGGGGAAAGAAAATGATACAAAATTTAAATAATAGTGCCAACAACTAGCATTTTTTAAGGAGACAAGGATATTAAAAATGATTAAAAGAATAACAAGGGAGGAGTTCTAAGATAACTCCTTAATCTAAAGATTATATGAAATTATATAAGAAGGAATGACAAGGGAGGATCTTATAAATCTATTGTTAATGATAATGAATGGTAGTAATGGTGACCATGATAAACCTGGAATAATGAGACAAGTAGAATGTTGTACTGGATAGATACTTAAGGGAATGAGTGGAATTTTCACAAACAAGCGTAAGAAATCAACAAGAAGTAATAAACTATCCTAGAATATGATGGAAGATTTTGCAATAGGGATCGATAACAATTAATGGAGTTTAATTGTCATGATAATTGTGGAGTATATTAGAGTTGTAGGAATTATGGTAAACTATGATTACATAATCCATGAATGTCTGCAGGATGTGAACAAAGAAGCTAAACATAGAAATTGGGAAGATTTTGGGAGTAGAAACTCGGAAAATGCCTAAGCATTAAGGTATTGGTTTGTAGATTTCTGTGGAGTGGTTTCTGAGGGGTTGAATTTGGATATTCCACAGTGTTCATCTTTTCATTAGTTGACGTTTCAAGCCTAGACCAAGACTCATCATCAGGACTGATTTACAGAGAAGAGAAAAGTGTGTGATAAATATGGAGTAGGTGGGATGTTAAGATGTTAAGCCGACCAGTTGATTATTTAGTAAATATTTTAATCTTATTTTGATTAATTCCTGTAATAATTATATTTATTGAATGTATTACTATCTATGCTCTATTTTTAATTTTTAATTTATTTATTTTATTTATTCATGGTAAGTCCAACATTAGGAATAGCTGAGCATGGTGTTCATGTGAATAAAAATGATATGAAATTTTAAAGTTGGAGTAGCTAATTAAATTTCATACAGTTCTTAAGGTGCATATCATTAATGTGTGAAGGGAGGTATGAAAATGTATTAATGTTTAGGGCTAAATTATGGGGTCTATCTCTAGAAAGTTATCTTAAGAATATTGATGAGTAGATTGAATAATATGACTGGTATGAGTCATAGTGATGACGTACAAAATTTAGAAGTCTCAAGATTGGAATTTGTGACTACTTGTAATTGGTGAGAAATGACAAGTGATAAAGTAGAGAAACCTTTCAAGGATAACAATTGTTTAACTTTTGGAAAAAGGAAATAAACTATGTAGACTAATGATAAAACATTGAGTATGAGGCGATGACAAGCGGTATCAAGATGGGAACTCGATGAAATAAGTAGATATTTTGTGGATGTACAATAACAATTACGTTTGTGATGGATAAATCACCAAGGGACAACAAGCCCTCATGAAGGTGGATTAAACATGGCATAAGACTTAAATAATGATGACCTAGTGTATCCATGCCATTTGGATAAGAAAACTATGTATAGTGATCATGGAATTTTAATTTATATTGATAACTTAGAGAATGAGTGTACAATAGGTAATATCTTAACATTGGATTCCACTAGAACTTCCTCGGGGAAGGACGATTACATGACAAAAGAATAAGTCTCAAGATGATGAGGATCATTTAAAATCTAGTGATGTACATAAATTAGTATAACTACGTGTAAATCATCAACTTCCTAGTTGATAGATGTGGGGATGATTATTGAAAAGTAATTGATACCTTGAAGAAAACATGACACTAATAGTATTGATGAGATAGACTACAACCTAGGTGGATGTTGAATAATCTTATTTCCTAGTTGGTATTCATTGTTTATACAAGGAAATGAAACTGATTTTGTGAACTATGATAAGAATGCATATAGTGTATTATTGTTTTATATCTGATAAGTATTGAGATGATTCTCATATTAATGATGTTTCATGAGGTGGTGGTGTGTGGTAAATAGTATAGTTATGATGAGAGGTTAATGATGCATATGTGGTGCTCGTTTATATATTTGTTATGCTCATCATGTTGTATGTTTATGAGGAATATGATATGCATAGTGATTATGATGTTATGATATGAGGTAAATTGACATGTGAACTTATTATGCGATGATATGCCTTTGATGTTGATATGCTAATTTTATAACTTAGGGGAATATTATGATGTGAAGTATGTGGTAATTTCCTATAGATTTATGACAATCAGAATTTTGTGATAACAAAGATGTTATGTTCTCATGATGACATGCAATATTTGGCATGTGGGTTATCTTCTAGATGTTATAATATAACTAATGCATCGGATGTATGTTTTGATGTGGTGATTGACAGGAAATCTAGTAATGGGTCTCGAGGGTTTGTTTATTTCATGATCTCATGGGTACCCATACCTTCAAGGGAGAATATGTAACACCATATGGGCTAGAGGCAAACTCAATCAACACTACATATGGTAGTGGTTCCTTTGTCTTGTATAGCTCTTGATCGACAACTCTTGAGGGGATTTGGGACCACCTTGAGGAGGCTAAGTCACTGATATTGGAGGCCAAGTGCCTGATATTAGAATGGGATGTTGAATTTTGGTGGGCGTGTAAGAAAATTGATTCCTGGGTTTGTGCTCTTATTGAGTGTGGAGCGAGTGGGCCAACCCTGTGAGATGCCCAGAAAAATTGAGTACTGGAACAAGATGCTTGCCTTGGGGCAACTAAAGATTGAGCCAGGTGCAATACTTAGAGCTAACATTGGGTTATGGTATAGAACGATAAGGCTTATGCTTGGTTCCGAAAGTGGGACAAAGGATAGAGATTCCTTGAGATTTCACAGATGTCGTGGAAATTTTCAATGCCTGCTGGTTATACTAGTTCAACAGAGCATCTAAGGAAAATGTGAAGTAATAAATAAATAAATAAACAAAATGTTAAATGACTCAACTTAACTTCGGGACGAAGCTCCTTAAAGAAGGGGCGTATGTAATGTTCCCTAATGATAATAATAATAATAATAATAATAATAAATAATAATAATATAATATTAAAATATAAGTATATAAATAATAAATAAAAAAGAAAAGATAATAATGATAAATAAATAGTAAAAGTGAATAAAGGAAATATAATAATAATAAATAAACAATGAGGAAATATAAGAATAATAAATAAATAAAATAGTAAATAATAAATTGGAGTTCTAAATAAATATATATAAAAGTAAACCTAAAAAGTATTGAAAATAAGTAAAGTTACCAAAAGGTAAAAAGCAATAATATAAGGAAGAGTTAAATTAAAAAGAATAGTAAATTAAGTAAAAATTAAAATAAAGAAATAAAACTTGCATGTTTACACATGGAATGTGTGCATGTGGTCACCTTTCCATTTTTTTTGTCTATTTAATGGATGATGAGGAGGATGTGATTCATCTATTCCTTCATCTATCCTCTTGGGAGAAAAGTGTTTTGAGACAAAGGGTTCCCTCGTAGTAATACATTCATTAAGGCTCGGGGGTGGCCAGTTGCAGAAAGATTATGTGTAGTTGAGCCTACGGTTGGGTGGAGAGTCGTCCCCAAAATATTTGTTTAAGTTAGCTGAATTCAAGGAGCATTCAACTCCAAAAGTACAAGGAATATCGTTGATACAGGTAAGTCATTTGCACTCATGTTTTTGAAAATTCTATGTTAAATAGTTGAATAATTGGGTGTGTTGATCATAAACTACATAATTGATCTAATTAGTTAAATATTTAAATTTTGGGTTGTTACAATTTTAGATAAAAAAAAATTAATATATTTCATTATATAATAGATTTTAAATTCTAACTTGAAAAGATTGGTTATATGTGGGTTAATTTATATTGAATAAAAAACTACATATAAGCTTTAGTGTGTTGACACGTGTCGGATATTTTAATGTGGATGATAACCTTATCAATTGTGGTAACCTTAGAGGCTCATATATATATATATATATGAAAAATTAGTAAATATCTACATTAAGTTTGGATATAAAATAAC
This sequence comes from Pinus taeda, assembly GCA_000404065.3. Lineage (NCBI taxonomy): Eukaryota > Viridiplantae > Streptophyta > Pinopsida > Pinales > Pinaceae > Pinus > Pinus taeda. Next base: position 16,655 of record APFE031455775.1, read on the forward strand.
TTGAGCTAAATAAAATTTATCATAAAAACGCATCTTCTCAAATTTCCACAAAATGAGATTTATATCTTAAAATTTTTTATATGTCTTTACATTTTATAATCCCAAATAAAATAAATCTATGTTATTAATATAATTGAACTCATTTATATAGAGAAAAAAGATACAACTCATATGCAATATTTTACTTCAATTATTTTTAGAAATATATACATCTTCACAATATTTTATGCATAGTTATAAATATCGATGCTCAATTGTTTTTCCACTATTAACAATTTTTAATAGCATTGAGATCGATACTAAATTTGTTTTTTTCTTTTCTTTTTTTCTTCGCTTATTATTAATGATTTTTAATATTACGTGTGCAACAATAATATATTCAGTAGGTAACGAATTACACATCTATTTTATAATAAATTATAAAACATAACCAAATATAAAAAAAAATGTTTATTGTTGGTAAAGTATCACGAGTATGTCAACTTTATAAAAATATGAATTTTATAATTTAAAAAATGATAACACTAATTTAATTATATAATTAAAGGGTAAAAAATTATATTCTTAAGTCTAATTATAATTAAAAAAAATTACTTTATGACACATTTCACATTATTAAATTGATATGGATAAACTAATTTAATGTTTATGAACTATTTATATAGTTACATTAGTTATTCTTATTTATTTTGTTCGATAAATGGATCTTTTCATTCATAAGAAAAAGTTACATATAGCTTGAATTTCCAAATCAAGACTAAGATACAGTGGTTTTTTGAAACTAATAATCTTCCTACCAAAAAATGACTATGATAATGATAACCACATGGAAGACTCTGATTTCAAGAGGAAAATTCATGTGACTTTTGCATGACTTTCCCCAAGTTCACCTTTTAGTGTTTTCTTGGATTAGTGTCATGTTGCTATTGCAACCTCGTTTTTAGCTTCTTTACTCAAGACCACCATGAAGTCCATCATTTAAAACCAAGATTGAAGTGTCAGGTAATCAATTCCAACCATTTTCTTTGGAGATGGACCTTAGACAAAATCATAACCTCTTGAGATAACATGTCTTTAACATATTTTCCATGTCATTATGCCACAAGGGAAACCAGTCATTGGTCATCTAGATCCATATTTTCTAGCAGGTATTTTACTTTATCCTTTTCCAGTGGGGACCTTATCATTTCCTATGGTAATGAATTTTTCTAGTGCCCTTTAAGATACTTTTACGTTACATCTAAGCAGATATGGGATTCACCTTTTGTTGATTGCATGCTTGATGGAATGTTTAATTACTCTTGGGGCTCCTTTGAAGAGTCTATTTCTGATATAGGGATTTGATTAGGATTTGGTGTACCCTAGGAAATCAAATTTCTTCTTCATTGGGGGGTTTTCCATGAATCAAATGTATCTTTTTGAGAAGCATTTTTTTGAAACTATTCCTTGGTAATCATTGGACAATCCCTAATAATATGTCCATATTCATGACAATGCTGGCATCTAAAGGGGACATTCGTAATCTAGAGATTTCTTCCAAACACTATCATGATAGTATGTGTATGGATGGAAGAGAGTAGGATAAATTCATGTATACATAAATCCATGCCTAAGAAGTGTACCAATAGCATGAAAAGTTTTTTGATGGCATTTTCGATGCCTTCAAGGCTTTCCACCTACAAATATGGCTTGGGAAGATAATAGAGATGGTCCCACATCGAGGCAGCAAGGAAATTCTCCTTCTATGTATTATAATACTCATTCCAAAATCACATGAGGAGCTCTGAATTTTTGAAAAAATATGCCTCCCCTTCAAAATCCTTCGATCTATCTTACTATCTAAACTATCATCTTTAAAAACAAATCTTGGTCCATAACTCCAATTCTATTTGACATTGGGTGTTGCATTTATTTTAGATCCACCCAATCAAAACCTTTTTAGAGGGCCATAATAAATTTGCACATCAGTTCATGATCCTACATTTATTGGATATATTACCTAATATTACTATATTTAACCTCATAATTTGGATCTTGCACTTCCTTTCACACAAACCACCCTAGATTCTTAGGTTACCACAATGCATCTAATGAAGAGTTTGCTACGAAACCATAAGCCACATAATCCCCTCTTTACCCACTTGATCTTTGAAAAGGATGCCATACGTGAGGACATTCATTGGGAATACCAATGTATTTATAATTATTGCGAACTCCCAAAGAGGGTAGATCCCCCTCTTACAAAGTGAAGAATAGATAGATGGATATGTAAAAGAAACCCAAGAATTTATATAGCAAAACATTAAATTTCATTTTATTTTTTTTAAATATTGAAAATCATCTCATTTCAGTAGCTGAAGATATCTAATCTATAAAAGTGATTTAATGTCTAACATGATATATATATATATATTATATATTATAATATATATATATAGTATATATATTATATAATATATATAATATATAATATATTATATATATATATTATATATATATATATAATTATATAGTATATGATGTTACGCTATTGTAGTGTTAGATTATAAAATAATATGTAAAAGTACAAAGTAATAAAAATAATAAGTTCTATTAAATTTACTATATTGTAAACAATTTATTTAAAAAAATTATTCATAATACTCATATTACTTTAAAATAATAATAATAATAATTCAATTTATGTTCTCAAAACTTCATCTTAAAATTTTATTATTTTAAATATATATAATATAGATAATATTATTAAACTTAATACAATTTGCTTCTATAAATATATAATAAATGAAAAATTAAAATATAATTATTCAAATTCATACTATACTTAAAAAAATATTTAACATTATAAATATTAAATTCACTCTAATTCAATTTAACCCAACCAATATATCTCAATTTTCATACTGGTAGCCATGGTTCTTTTTTTCCGTTGTTTTTTGGGTTCCTTTCGTGTTGTTACTTGCTTTTAACAAAATAACATTAAAGATTATATATTTTTTTAAATCTTTGCAAAGTATATTACGTTTAATATGTTTGTAATTTTATTATTTTCACAAAATAATAACTATATTAATTTAGAATTTCAGTTTTTGCTAATTACATATTAACTTTTAATATTGGTTAATTAATTTTATTAAATAATATTTTACATAATTCTTTCATTTATCTTTCTTTTTTTTTCATCTATACTTAATTTCATAGTTTTACCAGTGTCTACATGTGAGAAACTTCATGGAGCTTATTTTTTTGTTTCCTTGATATAAGATGATGTGGTTGTTGTGTGAAAACCACATGGATTCCACTCATTCATGACGAATAAATGATCTAGAGGGGTTCTATTATTTCTTTGGAATATTTACAAGTTGAATATTAATGAGGCCAAATTGGGTTTTAATTGATCTTAAAAATTGTATCTTAGTGGGGTCATAACATTCCTTCCAAGCCAAAGAGCCCAACAAAAAGACTTCAAAACTAATAGACAATTAATTCAAGATTTGGGTGAATTTCTAGGCAATTTAGGGAGTTTTTCCCATGACACTTTCTTTCCTCCTCTAAAATCTCAATGATGAAGGTTCTCGTATGGATTATAAGTACCCTTAATGGAAAAATCAAGCATCACATTCTAAAAAGAAAGATTTCTATAGAAAATCTTGATATCCTCTTAATACAAGAGACCAAATGTGATCACCTCATTCTAAGTCAGCTAGTTAGGTTGCATGCAACCTACTAACGTCACACATTTATGTCTGAGAGTTTAGCTCAAAGATTTTTCATCTTTTTAAATAATTTCTTAATCAGGAACCGACTACTTGGTCTAATGGAGATGATAAACACCCTCGAGAATGTGTTATGCATAAAGGGATGAAATGGAGTTTCAAGTTATGCCTACCATTCTTCCTTTCTGCAGGTAATTCTATTAAGCTAATAAAATCTTGCTACTAAAACCTTATTTCCCATATCTTATTGTGGTTCCATACCAAAATCATGCATGACCATATCAGTTGTATACCATGACCCCATGCATGACAATAATAACCTTGATAGCATAAAATTTTACCCAAAGAGAGAGCAACCCACTCTAATACCACCTTGTAATCGCCTCCAACATTTATCAGCTTTCACCAGTTTTCCCAGGGTAACTATGAGTCGAGGGTCACTATGATGGGACTCAATCTCCTATATGATCTTAAGAAAATGGATTCGACAACTTAAGACCTTATTGACTTCCCTCATGTATTACATGACCTTATTCTCTCAGGCCTTGACTTGTCAACCATGATTCTCCCTTTTGGAGGCTCGGATCAGTACCCATACAGTTAGAAGCATCCTTTATAGGAACGCCAAGATATAGACCTTCCAGATTTGAAAATATTTGGCTTACCCACCCGAACTTCTACAACAATATTGAAAAATGGTGGGCAAAATATTTGAATGTTTAAGGTACTAAAATGTTCCTTCTGCAACGTAGGCTAAAACACATAAAACTCGAGGTTAAATATTGGAACAAGAATGAGTTTGGAAATATCCTCGAAGCAATAAAAATAGTTGAAGGAAAGCTTCAGGATATTAACCTGGAGCTCATCACTAAGGGATTCACTAAGGAGGGTAAGAAGCAAGTTGATTCGCTTCATCAAGAATGGGAAGGCTTATGTAAGCAAGAGGAAATCTTCTGGAAACAGAAATCTAGAGTTCAATGGTTAAAGGAAGGAGACAGGAATACAAGATTTTTTCACAAATCCACTATGGATCATCGATCTCATAACAGGATTCTAAAACTGAAAGATACGCATGGAAATAAACTCAATACCCACAAAGAAATAGAATCTGCTCTCGTTCAACATTTCCAAGGCATAGCAGAGGAGCCCCTCATGGAGTTGGTTACCTAACTGTCCTAATCCACATGACCAGGATCACAAAAACCTACATCTGAGGAGCCTTGTCTTTCAACCCAACCTAGATAACTAGAATGTCTGATTCAAGGTGTTTTAGTTGCAATCTTTATTGTTAGTCTGAAAGAAAAAAAATGTAGCACATCAATGGATTGTGGCTGCAGAGCCTACTGTAAAAAGCTGCTTTGGATGTAGCAGCTATGCATAGAGCGAAAATACATCAAAGATCAGATAAAAGTTAATAATTTTAGTAGTCATTAAGTGCTGTAAATATATGAGTTTTGATAATAGATCCACCTATATAGAATGCAATTTATTGGATTCAGTGCGGTATTGGCTGTGCAATTGTATCGTAATTAATCTGTGAGAGGGAAATACAGCTATAAACTGAAGTCTCTTCTAATGGATGAATTATTTCTTGGACCAAATGTGTTCAATATTTATGTGCATGGACTTTTTAAATGCGTTAAAAGCTCCTCTGTTGAGCTGCGTTAAAATCTCTATTATATTTCTTAATATTCTATTTTTAAACAATTTGCCCTGTAAGATGACCCTAAGCATATATTGATGTATTGGATAAGTATAAGTATATATTAATGTATTTTTAATAAATAATTAAAGAATGAGATTATGTAGGCTTTTAATATTTGTAATAAGAAATTGTGAATGGTTTTATCAATATAATTACTTAATTTAATAATCTATGTAATGTACCAAAGTCCTTGTTGTAGTTTTGACACTCAAGGATGATGTTTTCTGGGTGACAATGATGGATGTTGATTATTCATCTTTTTCTGTTCGAACTATTGAAAAGTGATACAAACAGTCTAAACAAACACCCATACCACTTCCCAAACATGTTGTCATTCATGTATATCAAACGCAGTGTTAGATTTGAAATGTTGACCTTTTATTTTCAAATGATACAAACTGTCTAAACAAACACCCATACCACTTCCCAATTAACATGTTGTCATTCATGCATATCAAATGCAATGTCAGATTTGAAATGGTGACCTTTTATTTATTTATATAGATATGGAGGAGGGTGCTCCGAATAAGGCCGCCGCAACTTTGAAATGCTGACCTTTTATTTATTTATATAGATATGGAGGAGGCTGCTCCGAATAAGGCCGCTGCAACTTGCTGAGTTCCTGGATTCTGGCTGCTCAGTGCAACGATGGCCACTGCATTGAAATACCTAGAATGTGAATCTACAAACACCAAGTTTTGTTACTACATCTACAGTCTATCACAACCTCGCTATTTCTGTGAGACATCCAAACGCTACTGGACCAAAAGAGGCACTTTGAGGAATGTTCTTGTTGGTGAAAGTTAGAGAAAAAACAAGACAATCAAGAGATAATTTTTTAGTGCTCGTGACAGTGAATTGACATCCACGACTACTCATCGGAAAATCACAATAATAATAACATCACACATCCTGTCTACAGTGGCCAATTGTTCAAGCCCCGGGCACCCTTATTTGACCAAATCCAGGCCGCTTGCTTTCATACGCTCTGGGCAGATTTGGTGGTTGTGGCAATTCACCACAGTAGTATAAGACACAGTAGTGTAACCCATGACCGATTAATACTCACCCAATAATTCCTCGGACAAATCGTCAACCAGAAGCTTCAAATTCATTCCAGCCACAAGCACAACTGCAAATACAGAGTAATTTTCGTCATGTACAGAGAAAACATTAAACTCCAGAAGAGAATGGTGTGAAACCAGAGCTCTCTCACTTTCACTACATATGAGAGATGGTTTACCTCTTTCTGTTTACAGGTCACGCAGACTGATTTGACCACAACCGCTGGAGCTACCCACTCCTCGAATCTATACAACACAGAAGAATGGGCAACGAACCAAGAGACAGGTGCAGTAATAGCGCCTACACTGCCACCATTGGAAATGAAAGGGTTGAGAAAATTCCGAATCAGGGGAACAAGAAGATAGCCATCCTTGGGAAAACCATAGCTACGAAAGCATTTATGATGGGAAACTCCACAACGCATAAGAAAGCTAGGGGTAGCATCCCTTCTCGCCTTTTTACGGTTTACGGTTTATCAAGATACAAAGTGGCATGAGTCGTATGAACTTCTAGCTGAGTGTTTCCTGTAACCAACCTTCAGCGCAACAATTACCCCAGCCTATAATCCCTTCTCGCCTTTTTACCGTCTCTCAAAATACAGAGTGGCATCTCTCCAAATTCAGAGTGGCATGAGTCTTTATTGTAGAGAACTTACAGTTGAGTCTTTCCTCTAACCAACCTCCAACACAGCAGTTATTGCCGCCTATATACCAATGAATGAAAATTCTGTAATCGTCTAACACATCATACCAACGATTCAGGATAGTACACAGTGGCATGTAAGAAAGTTATTCCCAGAGGGAAACACCTTACAACGTAATTATATTCAATGTGAGCTAATTTAAGGCAAGTAGTATTACCTTAAATGTGATTCAATTGAAGCCTAGGATATGGTTATTAGTAGATAATCTTTTTATTTTTCTTGTGTTCTCATTAATTTTATTGCAATGTTACTTGTTTTTTAAAGCAAAGAACATTTTAAATTTTATGGACCAATAAGTTTTTGCAATTGAAAGATTATATTTATTTTAATTTTTATTTAGCATATAATTTTCAATATTTTATATTTATAGTATGGATATGGTAATTTTGGATCTACATATAGTTGTGAGATGAATGAAATCTTTTGAGATATAAAAAATCTAAAATATTATAAATTATTTATAAGTGGAGAGTTGTAATTCTATGTGATTAATAGATCCATCTTTAAACAAGTATGGTAAACCATGTGGGGGGCAAGAGTATGCCATCTCTTTCATTTTGAGCAACAAAATAATAAAAATATTTTATTTGTTAACTATTTCTCATTTATTTTATATAAAATATGCCTTTACAAATATCTTATTCCAAAACTATCTAATTTCAGATTTACTACATATTGCAAATTTGATCTCATAAGTTACTAGATGTTTAACCTACACGTTAATCATGGTTGCTGGGGCCTTAAAGACACTCCGTCTTTCAACTTGGCATTGCTTCTAAAAACAATATTGGCCAGCAATTAGCAATGATGGCCTCTCGAATCAAATCATCATGGATAACTATCTATAGAACATGGATCTCATTAGCCGGCTACATGTTGGTGCTTGAAACCCTTCTTATCTTTGATTATCATGGCGCAGTCTCCTTGATACTAAGAATTGGTTGTTTGGAATCTCAGGTCGGACGTTGGCTCGAGACGTATCATGGAGATAGGCCTAGACTCGCTCTAACGCATGACTGGTCCGCATTTATTAACTTTTCTTATCATTAGATTTATGCACAATCACTCACACGGTGTTATTTTTCTTATCTTAAAGGTGTGTCGATTTGAATATTTGTTCTATGTGACCCACATGGGTTGCAATTTGCGCCCACTACAGTAGCACTAATGATAGGGGCAACGGAGACGGCTAGAATGAGTCGTACATTTCGGGCCCATCGACAGTCATCCAGCAAGTAAAGTCCAGTGGACTATAACATTTCAGTGAATGAATAATTGGATGTGAACGTAACTTTTCATGGTACATAGTTTCAACTAGAACTTTTTAATACGTTGAAAACAAAAACCGCGACACCGTGAAAATGAGAATAATGGCAGCGACGCCCAAACGGAAAGTAAAATACGAAACTGCACGACAGTTTTATTATAGTGACTGGTGAGAATAGCAAAGCATCAGATTCTCTTGCTCCGAGAATCATGTGAGACGCTTTATTGACACTAACATAAACATAGATATATATATATATGACATATTAGATGCGTATTGTGCAGTTGGGCAGACGTTGAATATATAACTAAATTAGAAGCTGTACTGCTCGTAGCGGATGAAACAGTCACCTAGCTGAACTCGAGCACCGATGGCGTACCCGCAAATGTTCCAGATGCGGCCCCCAAGGTTTTTAAGGCAGGCGGTGCAATCAGACTGAGAGATTCCCTGTTTGCAAACCCCACGCCCATAGGCGGTTGGTGAACCTGCTCGCGATGCTTTATAGTCGTAACCGTTGAAGGCAGTGTTTCCCTCTAGATCTACCAGGAGGGATCCGAGAGTACTATAAAAGGAACTTCCGCTTGGGATCTTCTGCCCGTTACATGCAGATGATACCAAGTTTGTCCTGGGCGTGCCTACAGCACTGCCCACCACCAGGGCTACTACCATTACTGCCAATGTAAAGCCAAATGAGTACCTCATCCCGAATGATAAATATAAGCTCTTCAATGAGAAATGAAATGCTGGCTGGAATGAATGATATAACCACCAATGCGGCCTCCATTTATAGGCCTCGCGGAGATGGCTGTGTATGGGTGGAATTATGAATAACATGTCTCTGTGGTTTATGGGCCGAAATGCACGAAGGATTATGGATAACATCTGTCTATGGATTAGTGGCCGAAATCGACGAGTCATTCTAGCTCCGTGGCCGCCTGTCTTGACTAAACCGTTGGGCCCATATATAAGAGATGGTATACATTTTAATAATCAACTAGTCACATACAATTACAACGTGATATATATATATAAGCTAGTCATATATATAAAGCTAATAGTGAATCTATTAATCACATGCAATTCCAACTCTCCACTTGTAAACCACTTTTAAGTTATCGATGTCAACCCACTTGTAAACCACGTTATATAAGTTATATATAAAAAAGCTAATAGTGAATCTAGCCACTTGTAAACCACGTGTGCTGGACGACGGTAGATGGGCCCGGAATGTACGACTCGTTCTGGCCCCCTGTCTTGACTAGACCGTTGCCCCTATCATTAGTTCTACTGTAGTGGGCGCAAATTGCAATCCACGTGGGTCACATAGAACACATTCTAGAGAATGGATTTTCTCATTATCCCTACATTTAAAACTTAACAAGTTCTATGTAAAATTGAAACTTAGCTCCATTCTCGCTATTATGAATGGTTTAAAATCATGACAAGAACGGATGTGTTAGATCATAACGTGACCGGTTACTTGCAAAGCCAGAGAGTGAAAAAAATGGAAGTTGATCTTGCAAATTGGGTCTTAACTGCAACATTTTTTGGAGAGTTTATAGATTTTGCAATTTTGGATCCAATAGATGTGGGTGATGGAGCCAAAGTAAAACATTTTCATCTAAATGTTACTTCTTCTTTTTCAGGAGTCGAGACTAGAGTTTAAAGAACCTCTATCATTTTCCTAATCAATCACACATCTCCAGTCTCCAAAAGCTATAAAATCCTTAGGGTTGAGCCAATTAGAATAGTGCAAGACAATATTAGATATTTTTGGTAATTATAATATAATCAGAATAATTATATTTATATAAATATATTTAATAGGGAATTATATTAATTAAAATAATTATATTTATATAAGCTCATTCGGTGGTGAAGGGGTATACAATTAAGTCACTTCGTGATGTGAAGGTCACCAATTAGTAGGAAATAATCCGCGATCCCGTGGTGATTTTGATGGCTTAGATGCCCCTAGGTCGTGGTTTCTCAAGCCAAATGCCGAGCTTGTTGTAATGTGTAAATTGAGTAACAAAATAAAAATTATATTTATATAAATATATTTCATTTAAAAATTGATGTTAAAAATTATGCTAACTATTAACAACATTATTTAAATATGAAAATATATTCTTCATTATAAAATATCAAGGTTACTATGATTAATTATTTTTTCTTTGACGTAAAACCTATATGGTGAGTATTCTTCTAAATAAATTGTTTGTAACATAACAAAATCAATTAAATCTACTTATATTTAATAAACTAAATGAAATATTTTTTGTAATTAAAAAATTTATAATAGTACTAATTGTTCTATGAATTATAATATGAATTAATATCACTATCATTGAGTTGGAATATCTCTATATTAGCCTTCAAATTGGAAGTATACTCTCTTAGTGTGAAACATCTTATCATTGCCTCCAACCACGTTTCTAATTGTTTACTTGCATGACTTCTAGAAAATTTTGGGGGCTTAATATTTTGAAGCTCCCTAGTAATGTCCCTAGTTGGAGATCCTCTATTAAAATCCTTTGATCCCTTGACATTTCCCACCCTTGATGGAAAGCGCTCTAGGTCCACCTCAGTTGTTTCGTGCGCTCTTAAAGTCTCATTAATTATCTGTATAGAGCACAATATGAGAGCTAAATCTAGTGATGGAAATGGGGTTCTTGGAGGAGTGGTCATTGTGACGAGTCTCCTCTGCCTTGATTCCCTCACATCCTTGCCATTCTGAAACATTCCATTATCTCCGTGACACACAAGTCTTAGTAGTGCAACTTAGGATGTCAGCGATTATTTGGC
>APFE031455782.1:6211-18398 GCA_000404065.3 Pinus taeda
ATTGATAACCAATTATATAATGTCTAAATTTTTTATGGCATAAATGACAGCTAAGAATTCCTTTTCTATTACTGTATAATTAAGTTCAGTAGTAGTAAGATTTTTATTGACATAATAAATATTATAAGGCTTTGTGTCCTCCTCTTGGCCGAGGACGGCGCCTATTGCTACATCTAATGCGTCTATAGAGATTTGAAAGGTCAGCTCCTAGTTGGGTCCACACAATACTGGTGTCGTCTAGGATAATTTCTTCAAATCTGTAAAAGTTGTGTCGCATTTATCAGACCATTTAAAGTCAACATTTCCTGTTAAAGCATACAAAGGTGTGGGATTTGTGAATTATTTTTTATGAGCATATGATAATAACCTACGTATCCAAGGAAGCTACATACCTCCGTTTGAGTACAGGGTGTAAGTAGTAGGATAATTACCTGTATATTTGTTGGATCTACCTGTATCCCAGCTGCAGAAATGTAGTGTCCTAGGATTACGGCTTCTGTCATCATCATGTGACACTTGACATTGCTTAAACACAACCTGGTGGTGATACATCGTTCCAAAACCTTCTCTAATGTCTGTAGCGCTTGATCAAAGTTGTCCCCATATGGGGTAAAGTCATCCATGTAAACTTCAAGTCCTTCATTTATCATATCAACAAAAATGCTAAGTGTGGCCCTCTGAAACATAGTTGGGGCATTGCATAAGCCAAACAGTAACACTCTGTAAGCGAATATACCCCACAAGTAGGTAAAGGTGGTTTTGTCTTGGTCTTCAGGGGTGATTTGGATCTGATTGTAGCTGCTGAAGCCATCCAGAAAGGAAAAGAATTGTTTTCCTACCAGTGTATCAAGGACTTTATCAATAAATGGAAGAGGGAAGTGATATTTCTGTGTGGCCTTGTTCAATTCCCGACAATCCACACAGATGTGTCACTTCTCATTTTTCTTGGGAACAACTACCAACAGAGGGACCCACTTGCTATTTGAAATTGGATAAATGAAATTCACATCCAACGACTTCTATAGCTCTTCTTTTACAATATCTTTAAGATGTGAATTCAATCTTCGCTGAGGTTGCCAGATAGGACAACCATCCTTTTTGGTGTAGATATGATGCATACATAACTGTGGGTCTATGCCCTTCATGTCTGGATAGTCCCAAGAAAAATCCCCTTTATATTTTTGTGGGACTTGAATGAGCTTTTGTTGTTGGTCACTGTCCAGGCTACCATTAATGTTTAAAATATTGTCTGGTTCAATTTCAACAGGCTTGCTGTTATGAATGGTAGTTGTCTGGATATGCTGATCATTAGTATCTTTCAAAGGGTCTTTCGAGGCTTCATTGTCTAGAATTTATTTTAACATTTAACATTTAACATTATTCCTATTAGCTAGTTGCTTGATAAAGTTATTGATTACATCACCTTTAGTCTGATTCTTGAACTCAAGCACCTCTGCTACTGTAAGCAATGAACGAGTGCTTACCTCTAGGTAGGAGGGTGGTTTTTTATATATTTTCACAATGGACAGACTTGGTTTAGTAGGAGGATATAAAACAATATTTTTTAAAGTACCCCCCTTAGCAATGGTCATGTTTCCCTCTCGGTAACCTATGTAAGCATCAGCTGTTTCTAGCCATGTTTGGCCCAAAATTAGAGGGTTCCCATCCAATCGACATTTTGGGTTTATGACGAGAAAATATAATGGGTACTCCCATGAATCAACAAAAAATGTAATATCATGTAAAGTTCCCTCTGGTCTTACCACCGAACGATCAACAAGTTCTAGCAGGGTGGTGGTTGGTTCTAGAGCTGTGATACCAAGTGTCTTACAAGTTTCTATTGTTAAGATGTTAATGGTTGCACCCAAGTCAACTAATGTGTTTGGAAAGGAGTGACCATATATTTGGATTGTAACTATGAGATTTCCAAGATCTTCATACTTTATTGGTGTTTCCCCACCCAAGAGAAAATCAGACAAGGTCCCCACAACATGAATAGTGGGTGGAGGTTTGATTTCCTCACAGGATTTTTCACACACAGCTCTTTAATTGTTTTAGCATAAATAGGAATATCTTTGATGGCCTGGAGGATAGTAATTTTAATGCAAAGATCTTTCAGTTCCCCTACGAGATCAAAATATGGATAAACACCTAGTTTAGGTATTGTTAATATTTCAAGGAACAGGGGAGAAATAACTATGAGTTTTTAGGATCTTTATGCTCAATTGTATCTTCTCCTTGTTTTATTTCTATGTCAGTCATAGTTGATGGTGTATGTATAGGTGGGGTTTCTAACTCAATTGGTGGTTGGTCTTTGTCTTCCTCAGGAGTGATGATTCATCCTGATGTCAGTCTAATTTCATTTCATTCTTTTTATTTGGTCTCATAGTCTAAGTCTTCAACAATTTTCACCAGCTCAATCGGTCTATTATTGGGGTTTGGATTCTGTTGGGCTAGTAGTTGGAGACGCATAAGGGGCTGAGGATTTTGTTGTAATGGATATGGGGCTGATAATGTAGGTTGAGTTTGAGGACCTATCCCCATAGGCATATTGGTTATCCCTAAAGGTTGCTTCCAATTCAGAGACCAGTTCAAATTTTGTGAAGTAGAGGCAGACCACTAGGATGGATATGGATTACCTTGCCAAAAAGGACTAAAAGGAGAATTCAGCCAACGATTACCTGGAAAGGACTGAGTTGGCCAAGGTGAAATAGGAAATGCTTGGGACTTCCAATTTGAGAAAGGTGATTGGCCTTACCACGCTGCCCCAGAATTCTACTGCTGATTAAATGACAAATAAGGAAAGAACTGAGATGTGGCTTGTGACATATTTGTGGGTCGGCCTTGCCACTATCGACGCTGGTTCATTAAGGATACTGGTTTTGTCTCTTCTTCTTCTTCTTTAAAAATTGCTTTCAACCCTAGAAGTGATGGACACTGCTTAGTGGCATGGTCCTTGGTGCAGATAGTGCATATCTTAACCATGTTCAATGGACACTCCCGTTGGTTGTGCTTCTTCTGGCAGTGTGGGCAAAAGACAGCCAAGTTCTGTTCTACTAAGGCTTGTTTCTATTTTCCCTGTAGGACGTCTAATTGCATTGTAAGGGTTCCCAGGATATCCATCTTGAAGTCCTCCATGAGGTTACATATTTCCATTCTTGTTACACCTCCCTTATGTGGCTTGCTTCCCCTAGTCATAAGATCTCAGCTTCCTGACCTAGTGTGTGTGCTACCTCACGAACACCTGATACACAAGAGAACAATTTCATCATAATCCTCTTGAGAAATATCTCCCTTCCCCATCAAATTTAGAGTTTCTATCCATTCCTCTATCATTCCTTTAATTAAGATGGCTTTCAGGACTTATGTTGGTAATGTGGAGTGAGGGTATCTCTGCAAATTATAGTGAAACTGTTTGACATATTCTTCTAGAGTTCTTAAATATTTCATCTTTTAATTCCCTAGTCCTACAATAGTCCTGATATTTTGTGTGAAAATAAGTTTTCATGTCATCCCAAGAGTTAATAGTGTGTCCACCTAACCCATGAACCGCCTCAAAGTTTGTCCTTTTAGAGTAGAAGGGAACAACTTTAATTTTTGAGGGTCAGTGGTATAATCGTATCCTCTGCAGAGGACATCAAAATCGAATAACAAGGCATCTGGATCCTCTGTGGTCATCCCATGAAAGGTTGGGAGGTTTTGCAAAGGAATGGATTTCATAGGGGCATTGGCTACTGGGTCGACTATGGGGTATTCCAATGTCGAGGTTTGACCTTGAAGTGGTTGATTCGCCATTTGGTTGAAAGTGTGCCAATATCCTTTAGGGACTTCGGGGGGTGTTATTTGAGTAAGTGGGGTATCTCAATCTGAGATGGTTTTGTGCACTTCCCAGGTCTGGGATCATAAGAGGTCCTAATTCAGACAACTATGGCCCTGTCTTAGCAATTCCACTGGTTTCTCCCTCTCTTTCTCTTAAATTGTACAATTTTCTCTCTTGTAAAGGATCATAATGTAATTTTTTTGTAACCTGAAAACTCTGTTTAGAGCCTCCAATTTGGATATGAATCTTAGTGTAGGCTACAAATGGTGACCCTACTACATGAGGGATTCCAGTAAGGATTTTTCCAGATATAGCCTGGGGTTATACTGATGCCTAAGATTCTACTTTTCTTACGATTTCGTCTATAAAATTTGATCTCCCAAGGTTCATCGATCCCTTGGTTTTTTCTGGATTTAGATGGGGGGTTCTGGTCTTTTTCTATATTTTTATTCCTATTCATTCATAAAAAAACCCCTACTCCTATTTAACTTCTATACATTTGCTGAAAAGTGGGTTGGTGAGAAAGCACATTACTTGCTGGTTACATAGGTTCTTACCTCTCATTTTTAAAACCCAATTATTTTACAACAAAACCCGGCAACAATGCCAAAATGTTGGTGCACTAAGATGATTGTTAAAAGAAATATTAATACCTACATTAATAATCAACCCAGGGTAAGTCTGCTTATTTCAAGAGTGTTCAACATTGTCTATGCAACTGCATTCAGAGGCTAATTCATAAGGAAATGATATAGAATCATTGCAATGATTAATATCTAATTCTCAAAGTTCAATCCAAAACAATTCTGAAAGAAATATTTAAAGCACTTTCAAATCTACTTTAATCTATTATGCAAAGAATTGAATCAGAATGTAAGTAAAAGGAATCACTCTTATAAACTCTATCTGGTATTGAGAATAATTCATTTAGCATGAAGGAAAGCTACAACAATTGAACATCAAGTAACTATGCAAACATCTCATGGAAAGCAATCAGCTATAAGCTTGAGATATCTAGTAACACTACTTTAGAATGAACAACAATAGGATACTTAAATGAACCTGATCAATTTGGTAAATATTAACACACATATGTAAAACACAGCAAGATCTAGAATCTAGTTTGAACAACAAAAGAAAATCACAATCATCAATACTCACAGCAATTGGAATAATGCTAATTTCACAAGCTAACAATAATAAACGATTATAAGAATAAACATAAATAAATATGACATAATTAAAGTAGTAAATCTCCTATCGACCAGGCCCAGAGTCTCCAAAAGTCACTGGTGAAAGATGCTCAGAATGCGATTATAGGTAAAACATAGTCTTCTTCATTAAACCTATTAATATAGTTACAATGTCATATTAATGAAAGTATTTTGTGTCCAAAAAGAATAGTTACAATCATAAATTTTCTAACTAGTTATGCATTTTACCGGGTGGTTTTATATAACTTTGGAAAGATAAAATGGACAAAAGTGAATCCTCAGGATCTCCTGATCCTGAGGATTTCACAACTGGAAATCTGATTTCATCACAAAATGGAATTGATCCTCCTGGTCTTCCATTGTCCTTCATAATTGAGACTTTGTCATTTTCCTTTCTTGGTCATTGTTGTTCTATCGTTTGAACAACAATTTTTCAATTCACGTCCCTGCATATAAAGATAGCGAAAGTTAGTTTTTCATGCCCATATTTACCCAATTCGTTAATAATCGATTTTATCCAGCTTTTGCGATTGTTTCTTCTATATTTATTGCTAAAATGAAGATAAATACATAAATACAAATGATTAATTAAGCTAATATGAGGATAAAACATACCCTTTCCATGACCCAACACATGTCAATTGCATGTGTGTCTCTCACACTTTCATTCCATATGTTGTTACAACTGCATGATGTTGACCATTGTTGTGGTGATGTCGTCATCTAGAACTTAGTGTGCTTTTGTGGGATGCATCATTGTGAGTATATTATTGGTTATGTGTTGTTATATATCACTTACATGTATCATTCTTGTAGGTTTGATTTCAAGAATTTTTCATTCATGCTTGATCATATGTGTTTATGCATATGTGTGGATGGTTATGCATCGTTGATGCATGTTCATGTTTACATGTGGTCAAGTGTATAGTGACATAACGATGGTGGTTGTCATGCATGAGGTTGTGGTGTGCATTGTTTTTTAGGTCATGCATTCATGCCTACACCCTAGCTAGAATGATGGTTGCATGATCGTATGCTTATGTTTTATGTTTCTAGACGTTGTCATGGATATTTTATACATATATCATGTTGATTTGTTGATCTTGCAGAAAAGGTATCCTCCCCGAGTTATACTAAGGTAAGTTGGTTTATTGTGAATTGGCTTAGCTGACATGATACACCTTGCAGGAAGAAACATCAAATGGATAGAAAATGGTTGACTACAGAGACTCTCCCTACGAATCCAAAGAGAAGTATGGTGTTGGGAACTCTTCCAATTTGGTAGTAACACTTGGAAGTTTAAAGGGAGAGATAAGGAGTTGTAAGGCAGATAATGACAAAATCATACAGCCACAGGAAAAGTTAGCAAAGGTAAATGCGGTCACACTTCAGAGCTTGTTAGATTTGCAGTGGCAAGGATCACTTCAGATCAATCATGAGTAGGATAAAAATAATGGGGCATATGGAATTAGATCACATGGCGGTCACCGATCAGATAGAGATGACACAATTCGAGATGGTAGATTGTTGGATGCTCTAGAGAGGAGAAGGGATAGACACAATTATGTTTCTAGTTCTGATTCAGATACACACTATGATTGTCACCGATATCATCCTTACAAGATGAGTGATAGGGGATATGTGCCAGATGATTTTAAGAAATAAAATCCACCTACTTTTGATGGAGAGGTGAAGAGATCATAGGATGCAGAGGCTTGGTTACTTGGTATGAAGAAGTTCTTCAGGTTGCACGACTACTTAGAGAACATGAAAGCTAGAGTGGATACTTTCAGTCTTAAAGGGAAAGTAGACATCTGGTGGGAAGATGTGAAGAATTTCAGGGACAAAAATTTGGAATATCTTATTTGGAGTGAATTTGAGTGACTATTCAAGAAAAAGTATCTGTTAGAGAGGTACTTTGATGATAGGGCAAAATATTTCTATGAACTAAAGATGGGATCCATGACAAATGATGAGTACACTAGTAAGTTCTTGGAACTGTTGAGGTATGTGCCTTACCTTAAGAAGGATAAGGCTGATATTCAGGGATTTGTTAGTGGGTTAGCAGTTTCATTTAAAGATAGGATTGAGTTCGACGAGCCTAGATCATTAGAGAAGGCTATCTGAAAACTGAAGCATTGCTATGAACAATTGAAGCGTCGAACTAAGATGAAGCCACATTGGAGAGGTAAAACAAAGAACAAAGGAAAATGGGACAAGAAGTGAGTAAGATGAAAAAATTTGGGTAACAAGGAGAATGTTGCACCACTTAAGAGGTTCAATGCATCAGATAGAGGATAGGCACATAGATCTAAGGAGCCAAATAAGGAGCTCGTGCAATGTTGAACTTTTGGAGGAGATCATTGCGGGAGGGATTGTCCTAAGGTATATAGTGTGTAGGAGGCCCAAACTGTTGGAGAAGTTGGCCAAAGTATTCCACGTATCTATGAAACCTTGGATAAAAAACAAGAAGAGCATCATGCATCTATCATTCAGATGGACGGTAAGCTTTGTGATCAAGTTATTTCTATTCTAATTAACCCTAGATCTAATTATACCTATGTTAGTCCTAACTTGGTGGATAAGTGTGGTTTGAGTAAGGAATTACATGTAGAATCTTGGTTAGTGCAGTTGACCATAGGTAAAAAGAATCGAGTGCATCATTGGGTAAGAGCTTGCACATTTTATTAAATGGTATGATTACAACAACACATCTAAATGTATTACCATTGGGTTCATACAATATGTTATTGGCATGGATTGGTTGTATCTTCAGAGAACGAAGGTAGACTGCTACAACAAAGCTATTAAGTGTGTTAATGAAAATGGATAACCAAGAGTATTACAAGGTAAGAAGAAGGCCACATCAGATAGGATGGTGACATCTATGCAAGCAAAGTGTAGCCATAGGAAAGGGTGCAAGCTATTCGCAATGCACATTTCTAGTGATAAGGGTAAGGAGGTTGAGGATGCAGATGTGTTGAGCAGATATCTAGTGTTGCAGTAGTAGGATGTGTTTCTTGAGGACATTACCAAGTTTCCACCTCATTGGGACGTAGGTGTTTCTATTGAGTTAGTGCTAGGGGCAGCTCCAACATCTAAAGCACCTAATAGGGTGAGAACACCTGAGTTGGTTGAGCTAAAGTTGCAACTGAAGCAAATGATGGACAAGGGATACATTAGGCCAAGTGTATCAGCTTGGGGTGCACTGGTCTTGTTTGTGAAGAAGAAATATGTTACTCTAATATTATGCATTGATTACATACAATTTAACAAAGTGACTATCAAGAAAAGGTACCCTTTGTCGAGGATTGATGACTTGTTTGATCAATGAAGGTATAAACAGTGTTCTCGAAGATTGAATTGAGCGTTTCTGGGTACCATCAGGTACACATCAAAGAGGAGGACATTTACAAGACTATGTTCAGGACTAGGTATGGGCATTATGAGTTTGTTGCTGTTACATTTGGCTTAACTAATGCTCCATCTACATTCATGTGCTTGATGAATAATTTATTTCTTCCATATTTGGATAAGTTTTTTATTATCTTCATTCATGATATACCAGTATATTATAAAAAGAAAAAAAGAGCATCCCAAGCATCTAACAACAACATTGAAATTGTTGAGAGAGCCTGAGGTGTATGCTAAGCTTAGTAAATGTAGTTCCTTTCTGACAGAGGTACATTACTTGGGGCATGTTGTCTCCAACGAAGGTATTGTAGTAGATCCATAAACGATAAGATCCATCATGGAGTGGCTAACTCCTAAGAATGTGGATGAGGTGAGATTCTAATGGGTTTGCTAGGTTACTACAAGGGTTTCATCAGGAACTTCTCGCAAATTGGTTATCCCATTACATCTTTGCAAAGAAAAGGTAATAAGTTTGAATGGAAAGAGTAATGTGAGGCTAGTTTTGAGCATCTCAAGTAGTTGTTAACACATGCACCAATGGCAAAGATTTCAGACTTGGACAAAGAGTTTGTTGTGTGCACATATTCATTCAAGCAAGGACTTGGTGGAGTCCTTACGCTATGAGTTTTAAAAACTAAATGAGCATGAGCAGAACTATCCCACACATGATCTTGAGTTGGCGACAACTATACATGCATCAAAGATGTGGAGACACTATCTTTTGGGCAGGAGGTTCACATTTATGAGTGATTGCAATGGGTTGCGATATCCATTTGACCAACTGAATTTGAATGGCAAGTAGGCTCGGTAGTTGGCCACAATCAACGAGTTCGGTTTTGAGATAAGATACATCAAAGATAAGGAGAAAAAAGTGGAAAATACTCTTAGCAGATATGTATAGGTGAATCACTTAGGAGTTATGAGATCTTATGGGATAGATTTGCAGGAGAGGATCTTGTAGGCAAGACATCAGGATGTTAAATATATGGAGATTGTTCACAGGGTGATAGTACAGGTACAGGTAGATGTGATGGTATAGGTACAAGTATAGGTACATGTAAAGGTACATGTAGTGGTACATGTACATGTACAGGTGCATAGGATTTGAACTATTGTCTTACAGTAGATGGATTGGTCAAGTTATGAGACAAGATATATGTTTTATATGACAGTGATCCCAAGAATGTGATCTTGAGGGAGTTTCATACGAAACCATATTCAGGTCACCTAGGTTACCAAAAGACACTGACAACAGTGAAGAGATCTTAGTATTAGCTTAACTTCAAGAGGGATGTAGTAGAGTTTGTGGTTAGATGTTTGGATTTTCATCGAGTGAAAGCAAAGTGTAAGAATCTAGGTGGACTACTATAGCCGATCATGATTCATAAATGGAAATGGGAGCTCATTTCCATGGATTTCATCATAGGGTTGTCGAAGACAGTGAAGTAACGTGATTCCATCATGGTCATTATGGATAGGTTAACAAAGGTTGCACACTTCATTTTGGTGAAGTCTACATTCTCATCTAGTGATGTGGCACAGGTATTCATCAAAGATGTGATTAGATTACATGGTGTTACAAAGAATATTGTATTAGACAAGGATGTGAATTTCACTTCCAAGTTTTGGAAGGAGTTATTTGTAGGTTTGGGCACAGAGTTGGCCTTCAACACATCTTATCATCCACAAACAGATGGATACACAGAGAGGGTCAACATGATATTAGAGGATATGTTGAGGATGTATGTAATGCATTAGCAGCAAAAGTGGGAAGAGTATCTTCCATTGGTATAGTTCACATACAACAATGGTTATCGAGAGTCACTAAGGATGAGTCCTTTTGAGGCATTGTATGGGTGGAGATGTAACACTCCCATAAGTTGGAGTGATCTAATTACCATAGTATTGATTGGACCATATATGTTGGCGAACATGGAATAGGAAACGCAGGTGATCAAGAAAAATCTTAAGGCATCAAAGGATAGGCAGAAGAGTTATGCATATAGGAACAGGTTGTTCAAGGAGTTTCAGGTTAGGGAGCAGGTGTACTTGCCCATCAAACTGAAGAAGAGATCCTTGCAGATTGGATCATGTGCCAAGCTGGCACCACGTTTTTGTGGACCCTTTATTATCATTAAGAGGATTGGGCTAGTAGCCTATTGACTTGCACTCCCTCTGATAGTGAAAGTCCATGATGTTTCCCATGTATATTTTCTTAAGAAGTATGTTAAATATGTTGATTATGTAATTTACTAGTTTGTATTGCAGGTGGAACCAGATGGAGAATTCCAGCTAGAGCCTTAGTTTATATTGCAGAAAAAGGTGCTCATGCTACGGAACCAATCAATAGAGAAAGTTAAAGTGCAATGGAAGAACTTTGGGCCTAATAAATCTACATGGGAGATGAAAGATCATATACAGGCCATGTATCCTTCCTTGTTTTCTAGTTGAGGCAAAGCAACTTGACATAGTGGTTTGGTATTTGCTTATGGTGGTTTGGTATTTTCTTATTGTGGTTTGGTATTTTATTTATGGTGATTGATATATGATTTATGATGGTGTCATATATGCTATATGATGTGTTGATATATACTTAGGCATGGTGCTTAGTGTATGCTTTGATATATGTTTTGGTATATGATTTGGCATATGTTTTGGTATCTATATTTTGATGGTGTTGCTATATGTACACCCATTTATGGATGTAAATATTGTAAAGAGCTATGTTATAAAGGTCCACTATGTGGTATGGGTGTCATGTTATTATGCTATAATGTGGTTATGTTATCAAGATGTTATGATGTTATATGAGTTGGCACTCAGTAGGATGATCATTGTAAATATTGTAATGAGTTGTTTTATAAAGCTCCACTATGTGGTATGTTGTCATGTTGTTATGATGTTTTTCTCTTAAGCAGATCTTTCATTGTAAATACTACATCGAGTTGTCTTATAAAGCTCCATGAGAAGTATGCCTTCTTTCAACAAGTTGCTGAGGTATATGTGTGATTGAACACCAAGGACGGTGTCCCCCAAGGGGGAGGGTTCTGTAATAGCCTTGGTGAAAATTCCATGTAACAAAAGTTAAAAAAACAATAACCACGGATGATGGGACACTTATTCCAAGATTATTTTTTCACAAGACATCCTAGGGGGTGTTCATTTAGTTGTTATGTCTAAGGAAATTGGCGAAGGCAATGGCTAAGGCATTAAAAGTAAAAATGGCATTTTTGGCACATTTATTTATGAAAATAATGGAAATTAGGAGAAGAAGGAGATGAAAGGTCACAGGTTGCATGTGAGGAGGAAAATGAATAAAATAGAAGACTCATACATAAAAAGGCTTTTGAGGATCAGTTGGTAACCTTTTGTCAGTTCAGTTTTAGAGCTCTCTCATTATTCTCTCTCTCTCTCATACACTTGGACACTTAGAGTTTTCTTGGAGCACTCTTTGATGGCATGGCATACTTGGATTCTTGGATAAATAAAGAAAAGGAAGAGAAGGAAAGTGCAAGAAGGTGTCGACATCTGTAGCTACATCATATTTTCTTGCAGGTACTGAGTTGCATGTATGATTTCTTCACTAGTTTTGGCATGCATGGCATATGCATGTGGTTGTTAGAAAATTATATATTACGGAGCAATGGAACACATAAAATATTGCAGAAATATAAATACAGAAAATGCACAAAACAAGAGAGACACAGATATACGTGGTTCACCCAGTTTGGGCTACGTC
>APFE031455782.1:21552-42131 GCA_000404065.3 Pinus taeda
CTTTGGCATGGAAGAAGTAGATTATTTTGGACACATTTTGGGTCATGACAGAGTGAGGGTTGATCCAAAAAGATTCAGGAAATGCAAGATTGGCCCCAACCAAAAACCTTGAAGATTTTGTTGGGATTCTTTGGTTTCATGGGCTACTATCACAATTTTTTTCGCAATTATGGACGCATTTCTAGATCCCTCACTAATATTCTCAAGAAAAAATCATTAATCTTGACTAACACACCTCAACAGGCCTTCTTGGCTCTCAAACAAGCCTTGTGCTCCACTCTAGTATTGGTATTACCATACTTGACCAAATATTTTGTGATTGAATGTGATGCTTCAGGTATGGGCATTGGCGTAGTATTAATGCAGGATGGTAGAACATTAGCTTTCACCAGTCAACAACTCAGTGGAAAACATCTAGGTCAATCAACATATGAGAAAGAAATTTTATACATCTTACATGTAATAGACACTTGGTGACCATACTTATTTGGGTAACGTTTATTAATCCACACTGACCATCATAGCATAAAATATGTTCTAAAGCAACATCTATCATCGACACAACAAAATAAATGGCTTGCAAAAAATGTCGGGATATGATTATGAGATAATTTATAAGAAGGCGCATGACAATGTAGCGGTTGATGTCATATCACACTAATTTGGGGATGAGGGCACCCTTTTATCACTCTTCGTACCCATACCATATTGGATTGAAGAGGACTTCCATGAATGGTTCTACAACCCCTCTCTATCCCAACTAAAAATAACTTAAGAGCAGATCATAATGCCTCATAAGGCTACTCTTGGAAGGATGAGGTTATTTGCTACAAGGATTGGGTAGTGCTATCTCCGACCTCCACCCTCAAAACCCGCATCTTAGAAGTTGGAAGAGTTACAATCCTCTCCGATTGTAGGACATTTAGGCTTTCAAAAGACTTATGCAAGAGCATGTTGCTCATTCTTTTATACTGACATGAAGAACGACATTATTACTTTTGTATCTGAATGTAATGTATGATAGTGCAACAAAGGGCAAACGATCAAGCTACTAGGAACCTTACAACCACTTCCACTCCCCGCTTTCATCTGGATAGATGTTTCCATGGATTTCATTATAGGTCTCCCAAAGTCAGGAAACAAATCAGTAAACATGGTGGCTGTTTATAAACTTTCCAAATATTCTCATTTTTGTGCTCTACCACACCCATTTACCCCAACATTGGTGGCTCTAGTTTTCATGGACCAAATATTCAAACTTAATGGCATGTCAACTTCCATTGTGCCTAATCAAGACCCCACTTTCACCAGCAAATTTTGGCAGGAACTATTGAAGCTCTAGGGCACACAACTTACACTAAGTACAACTTATCACCCCCAAATAGATGGTTAAACAGAAGTAGTCAAAAAATGTTTGGAGACCTATCTGTGGTGTTTCACTTTAGATGAAACATCAATGGGTACAGTGGCTGCCTTTAGCTGAATGGTAGAATAATAATAAATATCAAGAAGCCACCAAGACTACGCCATATGAGGCAGTGTATTTCCATCTACCACTATTGGGTCAGGGTCCCCTAGGGTTAAATTTTGTAAAAAAAAAAAATAATATTGTAAAGTTTCCGTATTTTGAGGAGCGGAGTGCGCAGGTCAGTAGGAGTCAAATGGGATTTAGGAAGGTCAAAGCCCCTTATTTTGTTAAGGGTTAAGTTGTTTTGTGACCTACCCATGGTTTGCAGAGCATGGTATTGTAATGAAGTATCATATAAAAAGAAGTCATAGAAGAGCCATAAGGGGATAGCGAAGAGCATAGATAGGAAAGTTTTGGATTTTTATTGTCTATTTTGTACTTGGGCGAAGGGGACAGCTCCTGCTGCTATGAGCACGAATACCTTGGTAAGTCCGCAACTGAGTGTGCGGGTCCTTGCAGCTATGTGCACATGCTTAAAAGAGTCTGTAATAGAAGATCCAAGCATAATAAAGGTTGTTTTGAAGGATTATCTGCATATCCATGTATCTTTTCTTATCTATAAACTATTATACATTTTAATCTGTTGAATGCTATTAATCGTGAAAATTACGTAATAGATGTGTGAAAGAAGTAGATTTGTTTATTTACTTGATGTTATGAATGTTTAGCGCAATTGGCGAAGGGTTTAAATCTGTTAACTATTAGTTGCAGTAGTTTCTAGGTTTTAAGTGTCAGGGTTCGTGAAGGTCGGATAAAGCCATAAATCTAACATAAAAACATCACATAGTCCCTTGGATGCAAAATCCTGGTTCTAGCATCCCCCAATACTTCCTCGGGTGAGACTGCAACCTGCACTGCATGGGTTGTTGCCGAAAGGGCTGGTAGTGTAGGGTTTTGTGGGTTAGTGTAGCTAACTTTGAACCTGGGTCGAAGCCCCCTCAAGCCAACAAATGGTTCCATTGTCGGGACCAGGATCTATCTCAGGAATGTGTGACATGGAATAAGTGGATACCGACTAAAAAGGAGATTGAAAAGTGGATAGACTAGAATCTGCATGAATTTTCAGCCCAAGAAAACAAGAATTTGCGCCTATCGAAAGAAGATTTGTTGGACAGATACTTGTATACAGAAGAATACATAATTTTATTCTACTCTTTTCCGTGTGAATTGTGGGAATGGTTATCAACATTGGTGGATGGTCAAGGTACTTGGAATTTGGATAACCCTATTGTGTGGACTCTAGAGTTAGTGAGGCGCCTAGAACGTTCAGAAAACAAGATCGAAAGAGCTATCGATTATTGGATTGATAGTATTTTCAGTGTATTCTTTATCGAGTTAATTGACACATCTTCCAATTATAACAAAGCTAAATTCCGGTTTTTGAAAGGACCAAGAGGTAAGTATTTGAAGTCCCTAGAAACTTGGATTAAAATGCTATTGTGTGAGAAATGGGCTATGCCATTGAATTGATGTTTAGACGAGACTTGACAGGAGCTACGCGAAGTAGGAAACCATTCAGAGGAGATCTAGATTCAAGTGCATAGTAAAACCCTTTGTTGGAATAATCTGATATCGACGACGAATGTTAGAGTCTGAAGATGCCTCAAGGTGCACCGTAGGTGGTAAATCAGGGTATTATGGGAATACCAAATCCATCCACTCCACCTCCACCACCACCTCCACCTCACACACCTACACCTCCACCCCCGTTATTTAGTATGGAAAACACTATGAAGGTGCTTATATGCAAGGTTCTGGGGACCGAAGATCTTGAGCAATTTTGGTTTATAGCAGATGTTGTGTGGAAGTCACAACAGATAGTAGATGATGATCTGAAGAAAGCGTGGTTGGTCACAACATTGCAAGATCGGGCGTTGAGAAGGTATATTAAGTATAGTACATCTCATCTAGTTCCAACGTTGAAACATATGAAAGATGCACTGAATAATGATTCAAGAAGCCTAAGTCACAAGCCCAGACTATAATCGAGGCCAAAGAAATCAAGCTAAGGGTAAATGAATCTACATGGGATTTTGATCAAAGATTGAAATGAGTGCTGCAACAGCATAATCTACAGATCTTGAATGAGCAGCATAAGGATTGGTATATTGCCTCACTATTACCTCACTTAAGATTTCCATTGTCACAACAAAATCTTGGAATGCAAGCAGAAACTCTAGAGGTTGTTATGAAGTTGGATTCATCGCTTATTCTGGATACAAATGTGGGAGTCCAGCAGATTCAGTCCCAATTGGCTAGCTTGCAAATCAAGTTACTGGATCTTAAAAAGGGGAAAGAGATCCAAATTGAGAACCCCGTACAAATATGGTGCTTAAAGTGCAAAGGCCATGGTCACGACAAGGATCATTTCCTGGTGTATCAGAATTATCTCATTGGGGGAGGTCCTGTCCCCCTGAAGACAGAAAATACCTTTGGATCTAGTACTAGTGTAGTACCATGGTGCTCTATCTTCTAGATCCCCGGAAAACATATGACAAACAATTACCACTTCTTACAGAAATTTGTGTAGACTCCCTAGCAGTTGTTCTGCAATTTTTGTAAGTCTATAGGCGATGATGAGCGCAATTTCCGAAGCTACGAGTTAATGATGGACAAAACTCCGTCATATAGAGTACAGGTTGAAACACATCTTGAGCAAGATCAAAGCACACCTGCAGCACGCGAACATTTCTAGGGATGAGGAAGAGGACGAGGACGAAGACCTAGAATAGGTCGTGGACAGGTCGTTTGTTACAATTGTGGGGAACCAACCCACTTTGCGCAGGATTTCCATAACCAGACACACCCCTCTTGTCAATATTGCTGCCAGTTTGACCATGTTACAGAAGGTCGTCTCATGCTCATCGTGAAAATGCAAGAGAAGAAGAAGCAAAATCCTACCTAGAACATTTATATGATGAGATCAGAACCATGTGAGGGCGGGCCTAGTGTTAATATCATTAGACAAAGCAATATTGCTATTGGGGAGGATAAAGGGAAACAACCAAAATAAATTATATGGGTGCACAAGGCTATCGACAAGGATGTTGGTTTTGATTTGCATAAGGTAAGGGAAACTTTTATGGAGGAAAAGAAGAGCTTTGCAGATTCAGGTGCTTCCACATCAAAGGCTCAGGGTACATGGATGGAGAATCTTGAAGAATTCATTACTGCACAGGAAATAAATCCTTCATTGTTAGCATATTTCTTATAGAACTGCATGAAGCTCCTAAGGCACCAGAAATAAGTAGGGGGATTGCAAGAGTTGATAGACAACTGCGTTGGCAAGGGTAAGCCACTGCCTGAGCATCATGCGATAAAAAAAGTGGATAAGGGTAAGAAAATAATTGGTCAAGAGATGAGATTGAATGCACAGATCAGAGAATTTGAAATGGACCAGGTGATCCTAGATTTTGGATCTGATGCAGATGTCTTGCCTAAACAAACATGGGAAGGAATGGGAAAGCCAATGCTACAGTGGTCCCCAATTTGGCTGTGAATGGCAAACCAACAAAAGATTATTCTGATGGGATGCTTCTATTGAGTAACTATAGATATTGAAGGGGCACACACCATACATTATTTTGAAGTAATCGAAATAGTGGATGACAGTAATCCATACCCGGCGTTGCTTGGAATTGGTTGGGCATTTGATATGAATGTGGTTATCAACCTGAAGAAGCGCAAAATGACATTTGAGAAGAAGGAAATGAGAATGATTGTTCCATTATATCTAGCTGAGGGTGCGTAGTATATTGAACCAGTCTGAGATTACTATGAGGAGGATGATATTGAACATATCTATAAGATTACTACACGGGATGAGGATTGGATCAAACCTACAGCAGATGGGTGAATTACTTGGGAGAATGATAGCTCCTGAAATTGATATTCAGATGAGGAGCTTGAACACTGGCAGAACCAATTTCATGAGGTATCAACGATGCAATGCAACAGGCTTACTAAGTGACTCTGGTGTATATCTACTAAGGTATGCAACTTAACATATTATGATGGCTTAGATGATGTAAATTTATTTCTGGATAAATTGGAAAGGGATGTACCGGAGGAGCATCAGTTCTAGGCTTTAGACATCGCGTTAAGAGATACACCTACCAGATGGTGGGGTACACTAGAAGGAATACCGTAGGATGATGAAGCTACAGTTTGGGTATTCCAATATCTGCATGACTAAAAAATATACAAGGAAGGATGATCCATGCGAGCATCTGGCTCATTGGACGAGAGAATGGGGAGAGGAACCACAACCTGAATGGGTTCACATATTATTCCACACATTGGATACTATCCCGATGAAATGGTATCTAGAAACATAGTTGCAACATGGAATTGCGGAGTGGGATGTTTTGAAGGAAAGGTTTCTATCAATTTTTAGTTTTGATTATGCGTTTGAATGAATTGATGAAGCATTATAGGAAATTAAGGATACAATATTCAGGATGCTAGAAGAATCTATCACATGGGTACAACCATATTGGAGTATGTAGTTGCATCATGCTTTGTAATGCGAAAATGTAACCACTGAAGAAGGCAAGGAAGATCCCAGAAATATTAGTATCCATGAGTCCGAGGTAAAACGCAAAGTTGTGGGGCCTAAAGCACAAGTTCTTGACATCTCAAAACCATTGAAAACTAATCAAGTAAACATTGGGTCGGACGCGCAACCGAAGTTCGCAGATATAGGTGATTACTGGGATGATGACACAATTGACAAAGTCGTGGAGCTATTATGGGAATATTAGAACTTGTTTTCAACAAAGTTCTTTTATCTAAAGGGGATAGTAGGTGATATGGGTGTTATGAAGATCAATATGAAGCCAGATGCAAAGTCGGTAAAGCAACAGCCATACCGGTTGAATCCTAAATACAAGTAAAAAGTGTGTGAAGAACTGGATAAGATGCTTGCAGCAGGGATTATTAAGCCTATAGAAGAATTAGACTAGGTTAGTCCTATGATGGTTCTGGAGAAGAAGATGAAAGGTGAGATTTAGATCTACGTAGATCTAAGGAAATTGAATGATTCTTGTGCACATGATCCATTTGTATGTCATTCATGGATGAAGTATTGGAGAATGTTGGTGGTCAAGAAGCCTACTTATTTACAGATGGATTCTCTGGGTATCACCAGATCAAGATCACACCAGATGACCAAAGTAAGACTACCTTCACCATAGAATGGGGCTGTTTTCAGTATACAATTATGCCCTTTGGACTTAAGAATGCCCCTGCCATCATTTCTAGGGTGGTAGTCGCAGCTTTTAAAGAATTTATTCATAAGTTTTTGGAGGTTTACTTTGATGATTGGATGATGTTTGGATTAGTAAAGAAGCTAATGCTAGATACTTATAGGAAGTATCATATATCCCTTAATTTTAAGAAGTGCATCTTTTGCATACCATATGGGATACTCTTGAGCCATGTTGTTTGTAAGTAGGGGTAGATGGTGGAGTCTGCCAAAATTGTAGTCATTATCAATTTGGAGCCTCCAAGGAATGTCAAAGAGCTAAACTCAACGTTGGGCCATATTGAGTACTATAAGAAATTCATCAAGGCATATACGCAAATCACTACGCCCATGGAAAATTTATTGAAGAAGGATGCAACATTTTGTCGGGATGATGATTTCTAGAAAATATTAGATGTATTGAAGGAAAAGATGGTCACAACACTTATTCTGGTGTTCCCCGATTGGAAGAAAGAGTTCCATGTACATGTAGATGCATCCTACATAGCGTTAGGAGTAGTGTTAAACAAAATTGGCACAGGTGATATTGACCATCCAATTGCATTCACAAGCAATAATTTTTCTAAGTCAGAGAATAATTATTCGACCACGGAGCGTGAAGGATTGGTGATGGTGTATGTGCTCCAGATGTTCAGGCATTATTTATTGCGAACACACTTCAAAATGTACACAAATCATTCTGCGCTAAAGTACTTAGTCAAAAATTTTGTGTTGGGGGCAGGAATCTGTAGGTGGTTAATATTGTTTCAAGATTATGACTTTGAGGTAGTTGTCAAGCCAAGAATATTAAATGCTAGACCAAATCACCTTTCACGAATTGAGAATGGTGAAGAACCTACAAGTATTGACAAAGGATTTCCTAATGTGTAGCTCTTTGTTGTGCGCGTCATAGATGAACACTTTGTAGATATCATCCAAGTTTTTCTCTATGGGTACAACTCCTGAAGGATATATGATGCAACATAAGAAATAATTGGTGGTCAGGGCTGCAGATTTTTCTGTTATTGTAGGGAAATTATATAAAATGGAATCGAATGAATTTATGCATAGATATGTATCGGATTATGAAAGACAAAGTATCCTCCTTGAAGCACATGGAGGAGTTCCTGGAGGGAATTATGCTGGAAGAGAAACTGCGCAGAAGATCCTACGAGCTGGGCTATGGTGACCAACTGTGCCCAAGGATTCCAAGGAATATTGTAGGGCATGTGATGTCTATCAGAGGAAGGGGAGGTCATCACAAAGGGATGAATTGCCTCTAAACCTACGAGTATCATTGCAGGCATTTCACAAGTGGGCAATAGACTTCGTGGGACCGATACAACCACCAGGAAAGAAGACGGGAGCATGATACATCATCACAACAACTGAATACTTGACCAAATGAGCTTAGGCATAGACCGTGAAGGATTGCAACATGACTATAGGTGCGAAGTTCATATTTGAATATATTTTGTCTCAGTTTGGATGTCCTAACATTTTGATGAGGAACAGGGGTTCACACTTCCTAACTGAAGAAATTGCTACTATGCTTGAAGAATTCCAGATGTATCATTCGAAAAGTACGTTGTATCATCCTCAAGCGAACGCTATAGTGGAAGCCTTTAATAAAATCCTGGAATGTGCTCTAACGAAGATTTGCAATGCAAATAGGAATGATTGGGATGTGCGAATACCAGATGTTCTTTGGGCATATAAAACTATATGTAACAAATTGATTGGACAGACACCATTTAGGCTAGTTTATGGACAAGAGGAAGTAATGCTAATAGAGTATATTATGCCCAATTTGCAAATTTCTCCAGTCAAAAAAATGGTAGATTAGGATACTATGGAAGAATGCCTCACGTAGATAGTTGAGTTAGAAGAAGATCACTTCCGGGCAGGTTTTCATCAGCAGGTGCAAAAGGCTCGCGAAAATGCATAACATGAATGCCACACTAAGAAATGCGCCTTTAAAAGTGGAGATTTAGTATTGTGATATGATATTAAGTTTACAAAGTTTCCTGGAAAATTTCAGATGCATTGGTTGGGGCCATACATCATCAAGGAGACTACATATGGAGGTACAGTTCAGCTTGTGAAGCTAAACAGTGAGCTATTTCCAGGTAAAATCAATGGGAGCTGATTGAAGTTGTATAGGGGTGATCCCGTTGTTGCACAATCAGTATAAGGAAGAAAGATAGTCTTAGTACTCGATGCAGTCGCAAGGAAGTATGAGACTATAAACTACATTTCTAGAAGGATGCGAAGCAAAGGGGCTACACGACAATTGGAAGAAAAGCATAGAGGAGAGCTGCGACAAAAGAGTTGCACTAGCATGGTGGGTCCCGTTCAGCCTGGCCAAATGGTGACATTGGAGGAATTTCGGATGATTGGATGGTGATTTTTTTGTTAAAGGGAGCGGAGGGAGAACATTTAAGGAGCATATCTTTGGAAATATGCTACCAAAAGCACATTAATGACGGATATCTAGAGGGAGCGGATGGATTTGAATTCAAAATGCACTATAAATACAACATCCCACTCCACATTCAAACACTTTGCTTCATGATAAATTTCCTTGAGATATTTTGCTTTAGTTTGTGCCAAGATAATTGTTGCATGTATGGAGGGGATTGGAAAGAAATTTGAGAGAAGTTTTCACAGTAAGGATTTTTGTGGGAAGTGAATTTACCTGAGTAGCAGTGCAAAATATTGTGGGAGAGAATGACTACAACTCGAACCAACCCAACCCAACCTGTACCTACCACAGCACCTAGGTCATCGAGGCCTAAACCCACTGCCTCTGCGGCAAGAGAAAAGAAGCAAAAAAATCCCAAGCAAGCACCGGTACAGAAATCGCAGTGAAAGAATCCAACAGAGGTCAGAAAAAAGGGTAAGATGGATAATACCAAGCAGCCAACGAAACCCTTTGAATTAGACAAGGATAAGATGACTATGGGGATGGAAGAGATTCATGAAGATGAAGCAGTGTTGATTACTTGGCTACCACCTTATGTACCACCTAGGAAATCCATGACCAAAGTTAGTAAAGACCCAGATTCAACAAAGGTCCAGGTCTCCACACCATCGCTACTAGAAAACGTACCTTTTGAGGGAAATTTCCTGCCCTGGATACCATTTTTGAAGATGAAGGAATATGACTTAGGTGATTACTCTAAGTTCCCGTAGTTGGAACTGAGAAAATACCTGAAGAAAGTATACTATGAGGAGTTAGATGTTACAGGCTCGAGCTAATGAAATGAGCAGCCAGAGTTTAGCATGCGAGGTTGGTCAATATGTTATGGGTGCCACATTTTAGCTACAACACCATTAACATTATCTGTGCGTGTCAATTATTGACACTAATTCATGATGGGTGCCTTTGGTTGGGAGGGCCCATTCCAATTACTAATATGTTGATTCACCGAATAACATTGCTGCCTTATCAAGGAGTAGATCCTGTTGATGCTTTTGTGGGGAAATTGCAAGAGAAGAAGCTAGCATACCAGATGAAGAGCGACTTTGGGTTGGTGACGAAGTCACGTGGCTATGTGATTAGCTCCATATTAGATGGTGTTGTGCAGTTTGCTGCAAAAATATTGGCCAGGAAGACTAAGAGGAAGTGTTGTGTTGATGAAGTGTTGGTGCCAGTAGTATATCTAGTTGCGCAATGTGCCAAAGGAGTCCAATATAATTGGGCTCAGTATTTGTGTCATGAGTTCTTGGAGGATTTCTGGGAGGCCCAAGACGATGGAAATGCATTCCACTACGCATGTCTACTTTTTTTTATCGCACTGGTGGCATGGAGGATGCCAGAGGAAAGCCAATTACCGCAACATGATCCAGGCATAAGTGAGGATGTGAAATTCGCCTCGTAGTGGACAGTGAAGGATCCATAGTGCGTCATTGAGGAAAATATATTTTGGGTCCTATTCAAATTTGAGTTGAGGATGGTGATCAACTAGTGGTTGCAATTATCACCAAGCTACCATGCATAGTATGCTAACATTATTGATTTCTATGTAGATGATATTATGGGGGTCGTTAGTAAATGGCCAAGCAACTAGCTCACACCATCTGATGCAGGCGTAGGAACCAGTAAGGCTACCGATGGTGCAACTACGACAACAACATAAAAAATAGGAAGAATGAAGCACAGAAGGCTTCTGTGAAAGAAAAATCCACGGTGAAAGAAAAGGCCATGAAACATAAAGAGGCCTCTACAAAGGAGAAAGAAGCACCGAAAGAAAATGTATCTGAAAAAGAGATGGATGTGCCAAAGGAAAAAGTAGCAACTTCGCAGGCCACTATTGACCTCAACGAACCAACACGCACCGATGTGGAGGTTGAGACTCAAGATGAAGAGTAAGGGGCCGCAGACTTGGAGTCCACCTTCATACTCAAGGGGAGGCAGAAGTGAAGCTCCACGGGACTGCACACGAAGTAGAAGTCTGACAAGTCTGTGAGAGTGACAACATTGGTCCTCATGGATGGGGACCTGGACAATATTGGTGATGTGGTTTGCAATGCAAAGGAGACTATTTGGGGCCACATTGAGGACCAATACCATCAAGCATTGGACAAGGTACAATAGGGCCTGAGGGAATTACAGGTCCAGACAAGGGTAGTTCAAGCGAGCTTAAAGTAAGCAAGTGTGATAGCTTCAATAGAAGAGATCACCATAGACCTCCATGCAATACACTTACCAATGGGATCTTCTCACATTGAGACTTCAGAGGATAGGGCGTGCCTATTACATCTTAAGAATTTAAGCCTTAACCTTGTGACACTCACCACTCATACATTGCATGAGTTGCATCAAGGTGTCTCAGATGAGCTTAAAGTTTGGGAAAAATGGGCAGTATTGATCATCAACGAAGTCAAAACCAACAACCAGCAAATGTTTGAAGAGAAGGCTCAAATGCTCAAAGAATGGGAAGAGGTCATTACATGTAGTCAATAGCTGGAAGAAACGATCGCACAGGTCTGCAGTGAGTTTCCCAAGTAACATATTCCAGCAAAAGTGTCCTCCATAGAGAAAATCCAGAAGTTAGTTGCTGCAGTGAAGGAGTCAAAGGAGGAAATCAACAAGGTTCATTTTGAGTTGCAGCTGCAGATATCCGAGATTCAACTTAAGATATAGCCAACCACTCCTATGGAAGTAAGAGAACAATGTGAAAATACTATTAAAGAGGATACAACTACTTTGGAAGCTGTAGTCAAAGAGTGCAGCCAATTGTTTGAACATACCATGGAGATGTGTACCTCACTAGATGAGGGTCCACACTTACAGAAAATCAATGCAGATATCTGAGAAAAGCAAGTGCAATTCGATGATATCAGAGCTACAATGCATACCTTAGCAGTAGTGCAAAGGTTCACCAGACTGTAGGAGGGGAAGTTCATCTAGACCCAAATTGATGAGCTGCTTTAGAAGGCATCCATCATATCCTCAAGGATGCAACCCTGGGCTAATGAGGCAAGCCAGTTGATATAGAGAGTGAAGAGAAAGCTAAAGGCTACACATCAAACACAGAGAACAATGGGCCTTATAATCGAAGGTCCAAGTACCGAGAAACTAGTTGAAGAGGTTCATCAGGCTGCTATAGCATTGAAGACAGAATTCATCGGTCTATAGGCAAAGATCAAGGAAACACCAGCATAGTGACTCGAGATGAGTCACAACTTTGTGTTAGGGGCCTATTGGGACAGGGTCCCCTAGGGTTAAATTTTGTAAAAGTTTTGTTAATGTTGTAAAGTCTCCACATTTTGAGGAGAGGAACACATAGGTCAATAAGAGTCAAAGGGGATGTATGAAGGTCAAATCCCATTATTTTGTTAAGAGCTAAGCTATTTTGTGACCCGCCCATGGTTCGTGAACGATTTTTTGTGACCCGCCCATGGTTCACAGACCATGGAATTTTAATGAAGTATCATATAAAAAGAATTCATAGAAGATTTATAAAGGGATGGAAGAGCATAGATAGGCAATTTTTTGGTTTGTATTGTCTAGTGTGTACTTGGACGAAGGGGAAGGCTCCTGCAGCTGTGTGCGCAAAGACCTTAGTAAGTCCACAGCTAAGTGCATGGGGCCCTGCAACTGTGTGCATAGGGTTAAAAGAGTCTATAATAGAATATCCAAGAATAATAAAGGTTGTTCTGAAGGATTATATGTGTATCTTTGCTTCTATCTCAAATTATGGTACGTTTTGATATGTTGAATTCTATTAATCGTGAAAAGTACTTAATAGATGCGCGAAAGAATTATATCTATTTATTTACTTGATGTTATGAATGTTTAGTGCAATCAGCGAAGGGTTTAAATCTGTTATTTTTTGGTTGTAGAAGTTTCTTGGTTTTAAGGGTTAGGGTTCGTGAAGGTTGGATAAAGCCCTAAATCTAACAAAAACACATCACATAGTCCTTTGGATGCATAAGCCTAGTTCTAGTATCCCAAAATACTGCCTCGGGTGAGACTGCAGCCTGTGCTACATGTGTTGTTTCCGAAAGGGCCAATAGTGTAGGGTATTGTTGGTTAGTGTAGCTAACTCTAAACCTAGGTCCAAGCCCCCTCAAGCCAAAACCCACCTTCATCATCTTCTTATATCCCCATAGTACATGCAGTTGATCAGCTCCTATATAATTGTGTCACCATGATTGTGTAGGTTTTAACCCTATACAAAAATTACTTGTAAACAAAATATTAAAAACATTAAATATACAATGGTGATAAACATAAAATAAATGCACAGATATTTTCCCCTGGATCCCAAAACTGGGACTACCAGAATGATTTTCATTATATTCCTTTCAATTTTACAATAGATATATATACATGTTGAAGCATTCATAAACCCCAACTCATTAACCCTGGATTAGAACATAATTGTAGTTCCCTTGGCTAGATCTACAAAATACCATGGGCAAAAAAACATCATGCCCAAAATCATGTGAAAAACCCATGCAAAAAACCATGGGTAGGTATGCCCGCCATCTTTGGGTCCACCCCCATCCTTGGGTCCACATATATATAGGAAAAAAAAAATTCCTGGGGCACTTCCCTAGACCCCTGTAGGGAGGCTACCGCCCCCGTACAAAACCCTTGACAAGGGGTGTTTTTTCCCCGCCTGTGACTCCCCTGTTGTACCCAACACAACAAAAAGGGGGGGCTATCACCCCCCTATGGCCCCCTCGCACACGCGACAAGTCGTGGAAAGAATATAACACACACCCAACAGATTGCTCATCTGAAAGACAATCTTTAACAAAATCATAACATAATGAAGCAACATAGCAAACAACAACATTTCGAGCAGTCATTTCATGTAGGTGACCATGTGTACTTGCGACTCCAACTGTATAAGAAAAACTCTCTCAAGGGAAAGGGCTACCAAAAACTAGCACTGAAATTCTATGGGCCTTAGCAGTTACTTCACCATATAGGAGCAGTCGCTTACAAACTGACCTTGCCAATAACTTAAAAAATCTAAACTATCTTCTATGTATCTTGCCTCAAGAAACTTTTAGGGAACAATTCCAAGGTTCAAACCAGTTTTCTAGAATTGGATGAGGAAGGCTCACTTTGTCTCTGACCAGAACAAGTCCTTGATACTTGTAAAAGACATCTCCATGATGACACGATCAAGGAAGTCCTCATTAAGTGGAAAGACACCTCTCTAGAAGATGCAACATGGGAACCAACCACTATTCTTCAACAGCTTTCATAGCTTCAACCTTCATGACAAGGTTGTTTTTTATGGGGGGGGTATGTTAGGGTCCAACCCTAACCCCTCTATTTATGTAATAAGCCCAAGGGGCCTAGCCAGAGTCATAGTTAGTTAGTTGAGTTAATAAAGCCCGTAAGTAGTTATCTGCATTAATAATAACTGTAAGTGGTTGATCCGCATTATAGAAAATGGACCACAAATAGTTATAAACATGCCATAATTAACAAATAAAGTGTTTAACCCATGTTATGCAAGGGATCACTAGTAGTGAGGGTTGTAGATTCCATTAAGATATAAATAGTCTTAGATAGTAAGAGAAGGATCATCGAGTCATATTGTAAATGATCTCTGCTCTATTAGAGGTTTCCTTCTTGAAGAGGAAAGTGAACATTGTATTCTGCTTCTGAATAATAAAATATCTTTGCAACTTGTCTCATTTCATGTGATATTTATGTTTTTCAGGCCATATTGTTTTTTATCTCTGGTAGTCTGGTTTTCTCGCAAGTCAAGTGCATAACAATCACCAATCTGGTCATGGTGTTGGTTCGAGAAACTATCTCTAAATTAATCATTGTCCCATTAACATATCTGATGATAGTATTCTTACATTGATTAATTTCTTTGAACCCAATGATCTTCATGGTTCATCATGGCACTATTCACATGCTTGTCGGATAGTTGAGACGCTTTAGCATGAGTTGATGGTTATGTCAGGTTCTCACCATCTTAACAAAGTTTTTGGATGAGATCAAATTGAATTCCCCTGAAAAGATTCTCTTTGCGATTTGAATGTGTTAATTAAAAATTCATTTTCTCATGGGCATTGGGGTTTTCAAATTGATTGTTAGGAATACCAAGATCAAATTTCTAAATGGTTAGAGAAACCTTACATCACAAGCTCCAATGAAAATAATAAGTTCCAATATTTTTTATGGTTGTAAAAACTGAAAACATGAATGAATGTACCTCTGCAAGCGGCCTTCAAGGTTGGTATAATCATCATTTCAAGGAACAAGGTAAATATTGAAATTGGTTAAAGCTAGTAAGTATGACACATCTTTATGTTGATAAGAAAGACCTTCAATTCATTGTGCAAGTTTTCCAAATTGTAGTATTTTCTTGTGCACAATACGTTATACTGATTTTAATTTTTTCTATCCTTGTGATTATAGTTCGGGAGCGGTTGCAATGGGTACATTTTAAATTCTATTATACTTAACCCTGACCTTCTAACTAGTTAGATTAGGAGTACGTTTAGTTACATGTTAGTTTTACTTGCACACTCATCCCCGCATTTTCCCTCTTATCTTGTCATTTACATTTGTTTGTTTTTTTTTTTCCTTCCATGCTACTTTTTAGTTAAGGTTTACTTCCACCCTACTTTTTATTTTTCTTTCTATTACGTCTTGTCTTTATTTTGACTCTGCAATAAAATTCTCACTCATCTTAAAAGACAATGTTGAAAAACTTGAAAAGGGAAATTGTGATGATGAAAAATGCTTGGATTATCTGTTATCCTCTTATCTATTTTGGGTTTACATATCTTTAAAGTCAATGATGTCTGAATGGAAAATATGATCCATTCGAGCAAAAATCCTTTGGTCAAACCATAAATCTTGTATCTACTCTAGGATATTCATTCCTTGAGTTGGTGTTGTAATTAAATTGTGTTCTTCTTGCCGATCCAATCGATTAGAAGAAGGGAAGGGGGAAATCAATAGCGAGCGAACCAATATCAAAGATATATATAACCTTATCTGAAGGAATAACCTCTTCTTCTCTCAATAAGTCAAGATCCCTCTATGACCCTAGTGAAATAAATAATTTCCGAAGCACAGTTCTATAAATAAATAAATAAGAGGGTGAAAGAAAAAGGATTCATGCACAGAGAGGTGAAGCAAGTAACTTCACCGGGGTACTATTTAGGCTCACTGATAGCGAAGGAATGCTTGTTTTCCTGTAGTGACTCCGTCGGTGTACTGTCCAAGCTTGATGGCAGTAGATCAACACTAGAGATGAAAACTAAGAATATAATTATCTTAAAATTCCAATTTATATTGCCTTTATCCTAAATCAAAACAATTGCGATATAGTAAGACTTGTGAATTTGTTTAGTTGATAAAAGGAATAGAGGAGACTATATCCATAACTGGTCGAATGAGAAAGCTAAGGTAATCCATGTGATGAATCAATACTTTATGAAAGATTGAAGCCTTACACTTAAGGATAAAACCTGAACAGAGAATCTGGAGTTCTAGTAGTGTCAATACAAGTGTTGACGCTATGATCAACACCCTCCAAAGGTTTTCCTACATGTGAATTTTGGAGCCTACTAAGGATCTAATGATCTATTTGCTTCATGATCAATGAATTTTATGATATGTGTTTAAATATTATTCTCAGTTTCCGAGTGTCGAAGTCACTTTCATACACGTGTTTAGTCCATAACAAGTTCATGGGTGCATTATTTTATGCAATCTTGAACAATAATAACAAATTCCATCAAGACAGTGTGTGTACAATGTTCAAACTATGTCAATAGTTAGTGTCAGTGTGCACTTTTCATTGGCGGTCTCCCACTTTTGGTTCCGATTGTATTTCTATTTTGGTGAGTTTTTCCAACTGTCGCTTCTACGCAAATACACTTTCACAAGTGTTTCTTTCAAGTTTATGATTGCCTCTTTTTCTTGCCTTCACTTGAATAAGTGTTGTTTTAATTTCATCTACACTCTGGCATGTGTCACTTTCAATGTCGTTCACATTTTGCAATTTTCTCTTACTATCGCAAATTCGTCTTTTGGCATGGGAAGTGTCACATATAGCGTAAAAGTAGTTATGGTTCATTTCAAGGGGTCAATTTGGTGCCAACGATTCCTATTTATCATATAGACATGTATTATAGTCATTCCCAAAATTACATGCAGTATCACACAAGTGTTGCCATTGTCATTGGAAAGTGTATCTTAAGTGTTGCACTTGGAGGAAGTTGTTGTATTACCGTCACATTGAGGGGATCATATTTTTTGTGTGCTATGAGTGACCAATGTTGTTTCAACAACTATTTTGAGTGTGTGATCATGTTCAAGTTTTATCTTTACTCACCATGACCTCATTGATTGTACACTTAGTAAAACTCTAAAAATATCTTCCCAAGAAAAAATCCTTCAATCATCCCTTTGGAACTGTGCATTGTTCAGTATCAACCCTCAAGCTTAGCCCTTGCCTCTTGGAACTACACAGTCTTGCCTTCCAAAATTTCACACTACGCAATATCAATGCTAAAACCTGGCCCCTTGGGCTCCATAACTATGTAGTTCAACCTCCCAATTAGCTCCTTTTGTGCACCCCGCAGTCTCAAGCCTCAAGCCTCCAACTTAACTTCTTGAATTGTGTAATTGTGCAGTCCATTTGCCTCTCTCTAGAACTATGTAGTGGGAAACCTTAAGGCTCAAGCCTCAATTTTGCCTGCTTAAGCCCATCAACTGCATAGTCACTTTGCCCTAGCCTTCCTTAACTATGCACTACACGATCTTAAGCCTTAGTCCTTGCTCCTAGCCTCTTGATCTACACAACCACACAATCCCTGAGCCATTCTCTCAATCCAACACACAGTTCTAGCTCAGCTAGCGAGTTCATGAAGCATGTTAGACTAGGAGTTTCAGATGGATGTCATCTTGTCATGAGTGGATTTTAGTTGCAAGTATTATATCTTGTCATGACATGAAGATGATGAAGGAGAAGAAGAATAATACCATGCTATGTAGTAGAAAAGACAAGTTGATCATTGAAGAGATATGAAGAGAGACTAACTTCTGAGAGAATATCAAATATTAGGATCACATAAAGACTCCATGTCAATCAAACCCTTGGAGGATGAATAAAAAGCACGTGTAATATCCATCAAGAAGAAGAAAAGAAAGAAACAAAAGGAGCAACTTGGAAATGCCACATCATCATGAAGTTCCATGTCATCATTATCAAGATTCATCTCAAGAGTCACATGTGTCATAGTGTCTTGCCACATCATTGGTGGATTGTAATCATGTAATTCTCCAAAATGAGCAAATGTAAACATGTGGTGAACCAAGTGTCCCACATGGAATATAAAGAGTCACTATTGAGTTCTAAAGACATCTAGAAGTTTAAAGGTCATGTAATAATTTGAAAAGTCATTTTATAAGCCCAAGAGTCATGAGGGAGGTCAAGATTCACATGGGGGGTGAAGATTCAACCCATTTGTTATAAATACACCCCCATAACTCAAGAAAAAGGAATTATGGTACATGTACTTTAACCTTAGCTTCTCTAGCATTGGCATAGGAGAGAAGATATTTCTTTGGAGAATCAAGTGGCGACTTAATTTTCCACTATTAGGGCTAGTGTGGCAGCGTTGTACTTGTATATCTTGGAACTTTTAATTAATATTAGCTCAATGAGCCAACACATTTTCATGCATGTATGGTGAATATCGTAGGACTATTGTTTAGATGTTTACGGTATGTGTTATGTTCATATTTACAAAGGAAATTGAACTATTTCAGTGGCTTTGGTACTTATCTTGTTGAAGGTGTGTATTATTTGGTTTTATGATCATGGTCAGATTTGAACTACTTTGCAGACTAACTTGTGATCCTAGTATTCTCTTGTGTATCTATTTTAGGATGGTACTATTACTTTTTGTCCAGAGGCTCACTCTCTTTATCCTTGTTGTGAAAGCACCTTGTATACATCACAATTGTATGCCTCACAGTGTCAACTTACTTGCTTGTTTCAAAGAATGTTTGTATAACCTCTTATGTTAATAATGGAAACCAAGGAAAATCCCAAAGGATAATGGAAACTAACCATATTTTTGGTTGGGGCTCCTACTCCAAACAATGTGAGGTCTAATTGGGACTTCACATGGGGGAGACCCCTTTGGTTGAGGGATTTCTAGCGCCGTCAACAAAACTACAATTACACGTAAATATCAAAGATGATGGAAGGTATAGTACAGAAGGGATTAGCATTATCACCTTTAAGAGGGAATCAAAGTCCCATCTTCACCTAAAGAATGTAATGTATGTTCCTGGTCTAAAGAAAAAATTAGTTTCTTTTGTTGTACTTGAGGACAAAGGTTATGATGTGGTGTTCAGTAAAAGGAAATATTATCTGAAGCATGTTGCTACTGGAAAAGAAAACAAATTGGTGTTCAAGTTAAAAATATCTACAAGTTAGTGGTATATTTCACCATGCATGTAGTTATACCTCCAAGAGTGAGGTGGGGCGATGTACAGCCTTAGTCCCAGAGTTGCAAAGATTTGGACAGGGTCCATAGGAGAGCAGTAACAGTTGTAGTATTCTCTTATCATGGATCATTACCCTTGCTACAGGAGCCCACATTATTCAAAAGCAGAAGGATCAATGTCAGTTGATGCAGTCAGATCTTGAGTGACAATTACAAAGGCTAGTAGCAGTCAGAGACTCATGAGACAGTTGCAACTCAGAGACACGATTGGTTTAGTATTCTGGATTATTCTTAGTTGCAGTTATTGCAATAGAAAAAACAATAGTGAGAGGGAGTGCTAGTTGTGTTACAGTAC
Organism: Pinus taeda; assembly: GCA_000404065.3. Lineage (NCBI taxonomy): Eukaryota > Viridiplantae > Streptophyta > Pinopsida > Pinales > Pinaceae > Pinus > Pinus taeda. The sequence continues at coordinate 41,581 of APFE031455782.1, forward strand.
ATTCCTCCATAGGAGAAGGATTGGAATTATGCATAAACCTTTTCTTGCTAAGAAGGAGCGTTAAGTTGTAGCAAGAAAAGGATTCATTTGACTTGTGCCTTAGTAAAATGGAGAAACTCAAATTTCAACATCAATAGGATGATTTGGAGTTTCAATTAGCAAGAGTTACATGGCCAAGTTACTTAGTTAAGTTAGTTAATTCAATTATTTTGGCAAGAATTAGAGTTGTGCATGATTTGATTGCTAAGATCTAGAAATCTGGTGGAGTTATAGTTAGTGAAACTTAGTTATCTAAGCTCTAGTAATGAATAGATTTAGTAGGAGTTCAATTGATTAGTTGTAACTATTATTAACTCATTGATCTCTCAGTTAACTAGTCAATTTAATGGGGTTGGGGTTCCTTACGCTCAAACCTCGAAACATGCAATATTCTCTTCTTTCTGTTGGGATTTAGGTGGCACAATGGAATATACCATTGTAGTAGTGCAAGGGTAGTACAAGAATATTCACCTGTTTTCCATTGACTATGCATTTCGGCCTGATCTTAGGCC